>JAMQCK010000800.1:0-15584 GCA_024196135.1 Pleurotus ostreatus/Saccharomyces cerevisiae fusant | reverse complement strand
TTAGAGCAAAGGCCTTGAGGATCTCTTCGACGAGATCATCACTAACCACGCCGAGTGGGATGAGAGCGGTCTTCTAAAGCTTCGCCGTCGCGTCGACCCCAACGGCCCGCAGCATTCCTGCAAGGTCGGCTGCAGCCCGAACATGTGCAAGGGTGCGTTTTGTTATCATTTTTGCCAACTTGACCTTCCTCTTGTCTCGATTGTTGCTGGATAGCGGTCTAACTCTACTTCCCAGGCGAAGAGCTCGAAGCATTCCTCGAGCGTCACCCTCCTCCGTTCGACCGCATCGTCTACATCGGCGACGGCTCGAATGACTTCTGCCCCATCCTCCGCCTCCGTCCGCAAGACCGTTGTCTCTGCCGCTCGTTCCGCGGGTTGCAAAAGCGTATCCTCAAGGAGGGCGAGCAGGCGGGGTTGAAGTGCGAGATCAAGTACTGGGGCGGCGCGTGGGAGGTAGAGGAGCTGTTCAAGGAGCTTCATTAGGTTTTGACATCATGAATTCAATGGACGTGTTGCGCAAGAGTGGAGGGCCATGTGTGTGCTTGTGGGTGGCATGGAATGTAGCGTAGCGGGTATGTAGAGTAGTAGTTGTGTTGTATAGTAGTGCATGAACCATCGTCAAGACCTTCAGGGACCTTTCTCTGTCGCTCAAACAAGATCGTCACACCGCATCTGGTTCAACAGGCCTTTGCATATGTCTCGCAGACAAAGGGTGCTGCCCAGATGCCCGTTTCGGGAATTGCCGAATCACAAACATAAAAGAAGGCCGTCGATTCAAAGGACGCTACTCCCTCTTGACCCTCTCTGATCTCTTCTTCTGTGTCCCCGCCTCCGTTCCCTGCTCTATCCATCCCCCAATATGTCGCTCAGGACGTTCAATACACATGGTCTCCTCAAGCTCCCTGTTGAACTCCTACAAGAGATCTGCCGCGAGCTCCAGGACTGGGACGACGACGACGACGATTATTCAGATATGCATGGAGACTTCGATGAAGATAACCCGGAACATATCAAAGACTTGGCCCGGTTGGCACTGACTTCCAGGACGCTGTATCTCGCTGCGAATCCTATCCTATGGGGGAGTCTTCCCGGTCTGGAGCCACTGCTCGATCTCATGCCTCCCGAATCGTGGGATGGTACGCCACTTGCTGATTTTTTGTGCTGTCGGAAGCGCTGACCACTGCCACAGAGTCAGCAATCAAAGCCAGATACGATACGCCGAAGGTGAGATACCTGTTGCACCTCCTTGTATACCGCGACTGACGCAGTGCAAAGGACCCAGCCTCTAAGACTCGTCCTTTGCCGGATTTTTGGGCGCCTGTCCGCAAGCTCGCCGACCTTGTCAAACGTATCTGCATTTTCCCCATTCCTTCCAGATTGCAGACCATGATCATGCTGGCGCGTCCTTCCCAGAAGCTGCTGCCACGCGTCACCACGGTCTATCTTATCCAAGACAAGGAGCGCAGACTAGAGTTCAAGAACGGCTGCGCCGACCACTACCTCAAGTTCCTGAAGTTCATCATCCCGTTCAGTGGCATCACAGACCTCAACATCGATCACACCCACTCGCTCGCTCTGAGCCAAGCACGCTTTCCGCAGCTCAAACTGCTCGTGGAATACTCCTACAAATCCAACCTTGGACCGGAAGCGGTCATCGACGCGTCCCAGCACAGAGACGCTCAGCTAAATCTCGCGCGAGGCATCATCACTTACCAACATTTGCGGCACCTCGACATGGCGTTCTACTTCGGCCCCAACGAAGAATTTCTCGAAGGTCTTGCGCGCCTGCAGCAGCTCTCCTTCCTCCGCGTAGGATTCGATCAGGTCGACGAGTCTGACCAGACATCCTGGATAGGGCGTCAGCCAAAGTACCCGGCAGATGCCTTCCCCGCGCTCGAGTTACTCGAACTCGACGGTGTTGCCTTCGCCGATGCGACGGCGATCCTGCAGAGCTGCCCGAAGCGGCCTAACCTACGCAGCATCGTTATCGAATCTGTCGAACTGGAGCCCTCCACCGCTCTCCTCGCGCTGACGGAAACCATCAAGCGGGTCTGCGATCCTGCTGTTCTCATGGAGGTCCACCTCGGCCGAGATGTCCCGCTGATGGAGGAATTTTACGACGCCTCATTCGACTGGCCGCTTACTTTCGAGCACGTTGAGCCGCTCGCTGCGATCTCTGGCCTCGAAACCATAGGATTCGGTGGCTTTTGCGGGATGACGATAACGGAGGAACAATGGGCGCAGCTGGATCGGTCCTGGCCGAATCTGCTCGTAAGAGAGGTGCACGGAAACTACGCCGATTTCTAACTGGATCGAGGTGTTCTGCTTGCTCGCAACGCTCATCGCTCCCGCGACTCGGTGCACGACGCTTGAGAGGATAACTTGTCTTTTGTGGCGTCAAACGTCCCTCCTTTGCCAGCTCCTCACAGCACTCGACACGAAAAATCGAGCCCAAGCGCATTGATGATGTTGGTCGGCTGTCTACTCCCAACAACGCTTATCTGCGGCCGTTGCTAACGATCTGGGGTACGAGATGGACGAAGGCGACAAGGACCTAGAGCTTGCAGTGGCTGGCGCATTCCATCCGAAGGCTGCTGTCTTTGTTCAATACTTACATGCCAGTTACATTGAGAGTTATTTGGGCGCCGGACGCCAATATTACCGTCTGTCGAATATTTACGCGACCTGGTCTTCAAGACCACTTGTCTGTGTACCCTGGCAACTTCAGGGAGTCCAGTACAGAAGCACCGCGTACAAGATGGACCCCGACTGCCTAGAGTCTTCTACCGGACGGTCCGAGAAGTGACTTGTCGGGACCCAGAACTCATCCTCATGCCCTCGAATACTCCCGCTGCGGTTCTTTGCGCCGCTCCAGTTCTCATGTCCGTGTGTGCCTTCCCACCGAACGTCCGCACCTTGCGACCGTTCCTTGGCAGGTGACGTCGCTATCCGGATCTATTGCGCCTCTTTCAAGCATCTTAGGTACCGGTGCAGGCCATTGTGTCCCTTCGGACATAAGTTCAACTTCGAGCTCGTGACCTTTACAGGCGCGTGCTTGCCACGCGCACTCGAATATATGACCTTCCTTCTTCGGACGCACATGCAGGAAAGACGACGAGCAAGTATGCTCTCGTCTTGTCGAGTATCCGACCGTGCCCAGCTGTGCGTACGCATCGCACCTCTCAGGGGGAGGGATTCGGCATCGGTCAGGTGCAGATCCAGAGTCCGGCGGCGGGAAAACCTCGGCCACCCCATCTCGCCACGCCTCCCTTTATAAACGCCTCCGCAGTGCCGCGAAGGGGCCCCAGACCCTTCCCCAGAACCCCACGATACTAGGCCGATAGCAGGACTACGTGCAGCTCCATCACCCCCAGCATGCCTCCCTCCGACTTCAAGAACGCCGACATCGAGCAAGTTGTCGAACAGCTCACCACCGACGAGTCTATTCTCCTCACTGCTGGCGTTGGCTTTTGGCACACGCACGCCGTTCCTCGACTCGGCATACCTCCGATTAAGGTGCACATCCGCGCGAAGGCTTTCGGTACACACGTTATGCTGACCTCGAACGCTCTGATTCTAGGTCAGCGATGGGCCAAATGGTGTTCGCGGCAACCACTTCTGGAATGGCACGCCAGCCAAATGTCTTCCTGTGAGCACGAAGCACGAACCTGTCGGGACCTCGCCTCTTGACCATATACTCTATCTAGTCTGCGACAGCGCTAGGCGCGACGTTCAACACAGAGCTCGTTGAAGAAGTTGGTCTGAAGATCCTATCCGAGGAGGCAAAGCGTATGTCCGTATCCGCGCTTTTGGGGCCGACATGCAACATTCAGAGGGTGCGCTCTACTACTTGGCTCTCGCTCGTCCGCTGACCTGTCTACTTAGAATCCATTGGGCGGACGTGTAAGTCTTGGCGACGCACGATGGCGTGACTCACAGCTCATGTCCTTCTAGAGTTTTGAGAGCTTCTCTGAAGACCCTTACCTCTCTGGCCATATCGCTGCTGCGTATGTGCGTGGCGTCCAGGCCGGCGGGATTGCTACAACAATCAAGCACTTTGTGTAAGTGGGCAGCCATATTCGGGTAGCGCATCGTGCTCATCCAATATACAGAGGCAATGACAAGGAAGACGACCGATTCGGGTCCGACTCCGTGATGAGCCAGCGTGCATTGCGCGAGATCTATCTCATGCCTTTCATGCTCGCCCAGAAGCACGCTCAACCTTGGTCTTATATGACTGCGTACGTCCCTCTCACGGCGTCCGCTTCGTTATGACTCACATCTGCGCCTAGCTACAACCGCGTCAACGGCACTCACGTCTCCGAGAACCCCTTCCTTCTGAAGCGTATCCTTCGCGAGGAGTGGGGCTTCAACGGTATGGTCATGAGCGACTGGTTTGGCGTCTCCTCCATCGACGCGAGCTTGAACGCTGGGCTCGACCTAGAGATGCCGGGCACGGACAAGTGGCGCACGCTCAACCTTGTCAACCGAGCGATCAACACGCGGAAGGTGACAAAGCGCACCGTGAAGGAGCGCGCGAGAGAGGTGCTGAAGTTCGTGAAGCGGTGCGCGGAGGAAGCGCCAGAGGTGAGTCTAGTCTGCTCGTCCAGTCTTTGGCGTATCTCATTCAGCGACTGCGTAGGTGCTAGACCGCGGAGACAAGGAGACAACGGAGACCAGTGATGCGGATGTTGAGCTAATGCGCCGCCTAGCCGGGGAGTCCATTGTCCTGCTCAAGAACGAGGGCAATCTCCTGCCCTTGCAGCCCAAGCAGCTGAAGAAAGTCGCGATACTGGGCGGCAATGCGAAGGCCTTCGTCATCTCCGGCGGAGGCTCCGCCTCCCTCAAGCCGTCCTACTTTACCTCGCCTTACGATGGCATCGTGTCCGCGCTCAAGGATGAGAACCCCGATGTCGAGGTCACCTACTCCGAGGGCGCCACAGGTGAGTTGCACCGACTACCATCGTTACCATTCATATTTTAATCCCCGTCAGCCTACCTCAAGATGCCTTCGCTCGACTACGATATACAGACCGACTCCGGCGAGCGCGGCTGGACCGGTCACTGGTTCCAGCACACCGAGGAGGAAAGCATGACCCCGAAGGACACGCCCTTCCTCGAGCAGCACATCACCGAGACCAGCTGCTTCTTCAGCTTGTCCGTGCCGAAGGGCCTCACGCGCATCTACTCGCTCAGGCTCGAGGGCGTCCTGAAGCCGAGGCCGTACGACTGCACCTTCAAGTTCGGCCTCATTTCGGCGGGGAGGGCGAAGGTAAGCTCAAGGCTTTGATCATCTATGGGAGCAGGGCTGATTGTGACTTGCGCAGCTCTTTGTCGACGGGAAGCAAGTCATCGACAACTGGACTCGCCAGCGACGGGGCCAGCACTTCTTCACCAGCGGCAGCGAAGAAGAGTACGGCACCATCCAGGTGAAGGCGAACGCGAAGCACAAGATCCTCGTCGAGTTCTGCAATGTCCGCGCACCGGCGGATGGCGACGAGGACGAGATGATCATGGACTTGTGAGTGTCACTCATAGTCAACGATCTGACCCTCACTGACTGCATTCGCGAAGCAACGCTGCAGTCCGCCTCGGTGGTAGCGAAGTCGAGGATGCGGACGTGCTGCTGGAAAATGCCGTCGGCCTTGCGAAGGAGGCAGATGTAGCCATCGTCGTCGTCGGCACAAACGGCGATTGGGAGACAGAGGGAAATGACCGTACTTCTCTCGAGCTCCCTGGTCGCACAAACGAGCTTATCGCCCGTGTTGCTGCGGCCAACAAGAAGACCGTCGTCGTGACTCAATCGGTGCGCCCAATCACCCCGCGCAGGTGAGATGTCGCATGCTGATATAGTGAACCAGGGCTCCGTCGTCACTCTCCCTTGGACGTCGCTTGTGCCCAGCATGGTGCACGCGTGGTACCTGGGGAATGCGACCGGAGAAGCGATTGCGGACGTGCTCATCGGGCGGCGGAACCCGAGCGGCAAGCTGTCGCTCACGTTCCCGGTCCGCGAACAGGACGTGCCTTCGTATGGCCATTTCCATACGGAGAACGGTGTCGTGCGTATCTCCTTGGATGATGCTTGTGATTGATGCTGACCTTTGACCATCACATAGGTGCGCTATGCCGAGGATCTCTATGTGGTGAGTCTATCCCTCATTGCTTTTTACAGTGTCGTGGCTGACGATGGGCAGGGCTACAAGCACTACGTCCATCGCGATATCAAGCCTCAGTTTGCCTTCGGGTATGTCTTGTAGATCTCGTATCGTGACTACGTCGCCGACCCCTCGTCCTCAGCCACGGCCTATCCTACACGACCTTCGCCTTGAGCGATCTCAAGGTTGCCGAGCCGAAGGCAGACCCGCTTTCCGTCACTGTCACAGTGACTGTCAAGAACACAGGCCCGGTCGCGGGTGCCGAGGTCGCCCAAGCATACCTCTCCTACCCCACAGCATCGACGTCCCTTAGTGAGTTTGAGCGTCGACTCTTTGAAAGCCTGCGACTAATCCATGACAGGCACCTTTGTCGACGTTACGCACCCGCCACTACAGCTCCGCGCCTTCGCGAAGGTCTTCCTGCAGCCCGGGGAAAGCAAAGAGGTGCGTCTATATGCATGCTCATTTCCGGCAGTATCTGATTGATGCGTGCAGGTGTCATTGACCCTTGATCGCCTGGCACTGTCCTATTGGCATGAGATCTACGAGAAGTGGGTGGTCGAGAAGGGCGAGTATACGGTACGCGTCGGCACGGGAGTGGACAAGCTGGACCTCGAAGGCCGCTTCACGGTGAACAACAGGACAGAATGGAGTGGTATATGATGCGCGGGTGACATAAGAGAGAACGGTGTAGCAAAAATATTGTAATTGTACTTGTACTACCGTCTACGCATCAATGGATAGATGTCTTCTACACCGACTCCTTCACACGGACTCCTCCGCGCGCTTCTTCAAGGCCTCCGCCATCGCTTCAAACCCTGCCTGCAAGCCGCTCCCGACAAACCACTTGATGAGGTACCCAGCTATCCCGCCGAACACCTCAATCGTCTCATACTTGGTCTTTCCTCCCTCAACCTCCGTAAGAATCTGCCACCGGTCCGCGTTCATGAGGTATGGACGCAGAAACTCGGGCAGGGCGACGTTCTGCCATGCCGTGCGGTAGTTCTCGTGGTCGACGACGGTGATGACCTCGGAGGCGCCGCTGACGCGCGTCGACTTGCTCGGTTCACCAAGGCAAGGTGGAATATGGACCGGATAGATGTAGAGGCTTTGACCAGGATGAGGCGTCTGGTCTTCGAGCGGTTTCCCAAACGCATCTACAACGGTCTGTCCGCGACTAAAGGGAGCCGGTAAGGCCCCAAGGACAAGTTTTTAACAAAGCTTTACGTACACGAACGGGTTCCTATAGAGGTAGGTAAGATACTCGGCGAAGATAGTATGACTTATAATGGAACCTCACCATTCTTTGTACTTTGGGAAGTCGCACAATATCTGCCAAACCTTCTCTCGGGGAGCGTCAATCACGCAGGAGGCAGAAGCAGCGAAGACGCCATCCTTCACAGAAGGAGGAAGATACTCCCTGGAGGATGCCATATTCGCTCAAGACCACGAAAGCGCGACGATATGCAGAAATTCCGCTCTCGGCGTGGCGGCGGAAGCTGAGATGTCAAAGTTCGACTTTGTGTGGTGCCACGCTTCGGCAGGCTCCGAATGGGACAAATAAAGATGGACAAGCAAACAATAAGGTTCCGTTTGCTCGAGCTTGGCGGGAGAGACATTCTTAACCCACTCGCACGCGTTACTGCTGTCTTCAAGTACTCCATGCTCTGTTGTACAATTGAGATAGCAACAACTTCGATAGCAAGCACTAGCATTCGACTCGGATTAGACACAGCAACTACACTAGGATCAGCATGAGCTAAAACTTGGCAGCTTTACGCATGAGCACCTTCAGAGAAAGTCATTAGAGGGGTACGGTTGCATTATAAGGTAAAGCAACGAACCTCCAGAGCTCCCGGATTTGCTCCGACCACTTCGCCAACTTTCTTACCATCCTTGAACGCGACAAAGGTGGGCATCTGTGCGCACGTCAATGAAAGTCTGTCTACACAGATGCATGTATAGTGAGACGTCCCGCACGAACGCCAACGGCTTGCGCGATTTCTTCTTGTTTGTCAACGTCGACCTTGTAGCCCTCGATCCCGGGAACAGCTCCGGTATCGACGAGCTTCTCGAAAATGGGAGAGATGATTCTGCAAGGCCCGCACCAGGTCGCCCAGAGGTCGATTATGACAACTTTACCGCTGTTGATCTGTAGTTCCATCATAAGACTCATGAATCGCTTTCAAGCAGGGGAACAAGCACAATTTCCTCGTACTCTGCGAGCGACTCGATTGCCTTCACCATGGCGGATGTGTGCTGGTCGCCAGCCTCGTCAAGGGGCTCCTTATATATCCGGCGCATCGGGGTCCTAAGATCGCAGAGAGACCGGTGCCCCGGCGGCGTACACTGGGAGTGCTAGCCTTGGGTAATAGCCAGACGCACGTCCAGTGCTAAGACAACGTACGCCTGATGCCTGACGTACGCACGCCATGGCCATTTGCCTGGGTTAATATGGGTCGATATCGGTGCTAGTGGCGCAGCCAGTGAGCGTCAGGATGTGATGACCGTGCTCCCTTCGCCGGAAGTGCCGTTGTAGTAGTTGAAGCATCTGCCATCTACTTGAAGCACGGATCAGTAATATACTCCAGCCTGGGTCGTTTCGTGAAGTATACAACTCACTCTCATCCTTCAGAATGGCGTGCCCACTCTCGAAATTCGACTGAAGCAGACAGGTCGTAGCGGCGTGGCGCAATGGCACCACATAGCGCGAACGAGTGCCATGAAGATGAAGACGGTGCGTTTTCCATGCGGACCTTGGTTTCCAAGCCCCGCAATTCAACGCGTAAGTACTTGACACCCTCATCCGACCAGGAGAACTCTCTCAAAACGACGGGAGCGATACAGTATCCAGCGCTTTCGCTTACGGCATGGCGGCCTCGACGGAAGCCGAGAATTTGCAGTTCGATTTTCGGTGAGCTCCGACTACAACAAATAAAGCCGGACAAATAAACAATGATCCTTTGCTCGAGTTCGATATGAGAGGCATATTCTCAACCCGCTCGCGCTCGTTCTTGTAGTCTGGGAGTACTTCATGCTCTGTTGTACAATACAAAAGTTGGCAAAGTAAGCACTATTTGGCGTAGCTATACTAAAATGAGCATGAGCTAGGCATCGCCAACTTTCCTCATGAGCTCCTGCAAAGTAATATAATCAGAGGAGGGCAGTCGCAATTCGACTAGATCAACGGACCTGCAAAGCTATCTGATTGGCGCCAATCACCTCGCCGATCTTCTGGCCACCCTTGTACGCGATAAAGGTAGGAGCCTGTTCATGCGTTAACGAGAGTCTGTCCATAGAGGTAGAGACGTACTACGCGAACACCGGCTGCTTGCGTGATTTGGAACTGCTCATCCATATCGACCTTGAAGCCCTCGAGCCCTGGCACGACCCGGGCAGTAATGAGCCTCTCGAAGGCGGGAGTGATGGCTTTAGAAGGAGCAGACCAGACGGCCGTAAAGTCGATTATGATAGCCCGGCCATCGTTGATCTAAGAGTCCACATATCAGAAGCAGGGAAACGTATGAGCCCGGGAGAATACGCACGACTTGCTGATACTCCTCAAATGAATCGAGTGATCTCACCATGATGGACGTGTGCTGGTCGTCAGTCGCTCAACAACCTCCTTATATAGGGACAACGGCTTGCCAGTCCCAGATGACGCACACAAACCGGTGACCCGGTGGCGCACTCTGGGGACCACTAGCCTCGAATGATAGCCAGACGCAAGCCCGACGTCGAAACGTCGAAAGCAGACCATGCCCTTCCACCTGGATCCTTCTCGGGCGCTATCGGTACCATAGACCACGCCAACGAACGTGAGGGCGCATCTTTCGCACCTCCTCTTGCTGGAATTGCCGTGCAATAGCTTAAAGAAACCTAGGGCACGTATCAGTAACATCATCCAGCTTGAGCCATCTCGTATTGCTTACAACATATTTCCACCCTCGGGGTGCAACTCGCGCAGGGATGTCCGCCGCAGGCCTTCGTAACAACGCGGCTCAGAATGTTCTTGGTGGTGGCAAGAGGTACTATTACGATGAAAACGAAGCATAGCCAGCTCAGGAAGCCGAAAGAATGCCGCTCGAGCAAACAGACGGTGCGAGTTCAAGATCGCTCTTCGCCCCACAGGCGAAGCAGGACTCATACAAAGACCATAGATACTGCAATTGTCCAAAGCGAGTGAAAGAGAACAATAATGTATGTATTTACGCACGTAGAATCCTAACCTTACAGACGCTGCGTCTGCTCCCCTGTCGCACACTCGTACGTCGTAAACATCACGAGGACATGCAGCGCCAGCGCATAGCAGATGAAGAAAGTCCGCGTTCTTCGGTTCGCTAGCACGGCTCGCGTCACGATGAGGACGCCGCGCTCGATAGGGTTCAAGTTCTGTACTGCACGAGAGGCCTCCTGCAGACAACACCGTCAACATCAATCATATCACGAGACCAGCCAACTACTCACCCGCCCGCGGAACGCCTCAAACGGATTTATCGAGCTCTCATACCGAGCCCGCCACTTGCCCATATCATCCCCACTACTCGCTGGCGCGCTCCCCGACCCCGGCAACGGGTTCAGCTGACTCGTCGCCGTATCCTCCCGGTAGCTCTGCATGTACCGGACCTTTTCGTACAGCTTGAGGTTGTCCGCCTGAAGCGTCTTAATCTCCGCGCGCAAGTCGGTGATGATTTGGAACTGTCGGCGTAGCTCCTACGATGCGCAAAAGTCGTCAGCTCTCAGTCGCGTTCCCAGAATCAAGTTGTACGCACTTCCTCCAGTTCCGCATTCCGCTGCCGGAAGCGGTCGCGCTGGCTAGTGACAATAGGCAGAATCGATGTATCTGCTGAAGACTGCGCGAAGGGTATAGGCGTGCCCCGCGCAGGCGAGTCTGCCGCCGCCTTCTTGCCCCCAATGTCTAGCCCCGCGAGCCCGTCGGCACTCTCGGCAGGTGTGTCACGACCGCTGCGCTCGCCGCCATTCTGGTTCAACGCCAGGAGATCGTCCTCAAGCTTCTCGTTCAGCGCGCGCTGCTTCTCGAGCTCCTGAGACGTCCCCTCCAGCCGTGCCTGCACGCTGTTGAGCGTGGTCTCGAGTTCGGCGTGCGTTATCTGAGTGATGAATTCGGTGAGTAAGAGAACGGCGGAAGAATGGGAGCGCAGCGTACCCTGAACTTCGCCAACTCATCAAGTATACGCTTGTTCTTCGTCGCTAGCAGCACTTCGAGACTCTTGCCGTGATGAGCGTTCGCCTTATCCGCATTCGGGTTCGGCAGACTGAGGTGCGAATCATCGCCATTGGCATGTCCGCCACCTTCCTCCGCATCCTCCTCTTCTTCCATCCCGGCGAACTCGACGTACTGCGAAAGACCGGTGGGTAAACAAACCTTGACAGAGTAAGAGGCGCATCTACCTTCATGATCTCCAGCTCACGCTTGATCTCATCGTAGTCTGCGTACTGCTTGAGCTTCTGCCTTAGCTGGTCGATTTCCGCTGTCTGAATGTCGTCAGGGAAGTGGGTTGTGACATATGAAGTTGTCACTCACCCGCCTTGCCAGCTCCTTCGTGTACTCCTCATCCTTCCTCCTGAGTTGCGTCTCTGCCGCCTCAAGCTTCGTTTTGTGTGAGTCCAGGGAGCGAGTGAGACGCTCGACCTCGGACTCCAGGTCGGAGATCTGGCTCTGAAGCTGCTTGACCCTGAGGGACCTCGGTCAGACTCTTGCAAGTGAACCTAATGCCTGAGGAAGATACCTATCAGAAGAGTCTGCACCACTTCGCAGGGCTTCAATGTCCGCTCGCAAGATCTCGTTTCGTCGCTCGACGGTGGCGACGCGGCTATTCGCCCGCTCAAGGTCCGCGACGATCATGTCCATCTCCGCGAGCTTTGCGACAACTTCCTGGTCTTATGAATTGTTGGCAGGGAGAAGATCGTGAACTAGCACAACATACCTTGCCTCTGGCTGTGGTCGAGGAGCTTCGCCTGGTTGTTCTCGTTCGACGCCCTGAGGTCCCGCAATTGATTCTTCGCCAGCGAAACCTGCTTTTGGAGGTCCTGCTCGCTGAGGTCATGTAAGTTACAGTGGCGAGAGTGGTACATGTGCAGGTCGTACCGCTCCTCGTAGTTCCGTAGCCGCTCGTCGTACGTCGCGTGCAACTCGTTCTCCTTCTGAGCGACCTTGTCCTGGATCATGTCTTCCATCTGCAGCAGCGCGTTGACGACGACCGCTCAAGTATCGCATGCTACGCACCTTCGCCTCCAGCGTCTCTATCCTCCCCTCCGCCTTCTTCTTCGCCGCCTCCAGGGAGGAGACCTCGTTTACGCGCTTGCGTAGCTCCGCATTCTCCTCCCTCAGCCGCGCGATCTGCGCCTCGAACTCGCGCGTCTCGGCGACCTTGACAGTTTGGTCCTAAACAAAGAACATGTCTCATGAGCCAGGAGTATAGGGAGGGGGAGGGGATGGCTGCACGTACGACCGCGGCTTCGAGGAGGGGGTACGGATCCGGGGCCTCAGCGAGGACCTTGTAGACGTTCAGGAAGGCATTCTCGGCCGTCTTTGAGCGCTTGGTGAGGTTATCAATCTCCGTTTGGTATGCTTTGAGATAGTATAGTCAGTCCTTGGTGTATAGCGCTGAATACACCCAACGCACCCTTCAGCAAGCCCTTGTATGCCGTGAGCTTCTCTGCATCAGGTATTCGCTTGAATTCTACCCACAGCTCGTTAGTCAGTGCCCTCACTGTCTGCGGACCACGCACCCTTCGTCTTATCGGCGAGCGCCTTCCTCCCAACCACGCTCTCCTTCTGGTTGTCGACGATCTCGATGCCCTGCGCGTCGAGCTGCTTCTGTAGGTCGCTCAGGTTCACGTCTGTTCACATTAATCATCGCATTAGCTGCGGCGTCTTATTCCCCTCTATTTTGATACGGACCTCGCCATGTCGCGAGCGCGCCGGAGAAGTTGTGTTCAGTGGATGCCATGACGGCGAGAGCGCAGTTGTTGACTTCAGACGTGGGCAGGACGGGATGCCGGTCCGGCGCTCCGCGGCGGTGGCGCGGCACCTGGGCGTTCGACATTCTTACTTCCCCATGGTTGGGTTGGATAGTACTTACTTAGAAGTCTCTTTCAATCGTAGACGAGGAGAGGGAGGATGCAGCGAATATGTATATGCAAGCATAACAGCAAGGTAAGGTAAAGTATCGTAAACCAGACGTTGTTTAACGCTTGACCCAGGTGTACTGCGAGAGATGTTAGTTTCTTACATGGCCATGAGAAGTACACTGCACTTACCCCCTTGCGAGCCTTCGCGCGACCGGGCTTCTTACGCTCCACCATACGCGGGTCGCGGCGCAGCAGTTGTGCTAAGTAAATGTAAGAATCATGCACCAAGCCAGCCGTAACAGGAGCGCACCTTTTCTGAGTATCTGGTCGAGCTGGGGTTCGTGCACTACAAGGCCCTTCGCGATACCATGCGCGATTGCGTCGCTCTGGCCTGTGGTTCCACCGCCACGGACGAGCGTGAAGATGTTGTATGCACCGAGCACACCCGCGACCTTGAGGGGCCTCGTGATGCGCTCGCGGTCAATGGGGAGGGGAAAGAACTCGGAGAGGGGCAAGTTGTTGACGAGGATCGTGCTGGTCGTAACAGGTGGCGCCTCGGTCTGTGCTTCCTCTACCGCATCCTCGCTCTGCTTGTGCACCGTCGGAATCATCCAAACCCGCGCAGACGAGGTCTTGCGGCGACCCACGGTGTACGACCGGCCGAGCGCATCGAGCGTCACCTCCCGCTTGCGCCGCGCCTCCGCGCGCAGCTCCGACTTGCCGCTTTGGAACATGCCGAGCACCATGTCAATGCCCATCGCCAGACGCGTGCACCCCGCGGTGTTCGCGACACGAGAGTAGAGCTCTAGCTCGTCGAGGGCGCGCACGACGCGGCGGTAGCGCGTGGAGCGCAGGCGCGTCTCGAACTGGCCCGACATCTCCTCCATGGTCTTCCAGACTATCGTGCTCGCGGGCAGGCTCTTACGCGCGAACTCGGGCATGGGAAGCAGCTCGAGCCGGCGCAGGGCCGATCGCGCGGTCGCCACCGCGGTCTCGATCTGCGAAAGCTGGTCGTAGTAGACGGGGCTGCGCGTGTAGAAGGCGAGGGAGTCTGGGGAGCGCTTTTCGAGGTCTTCTTCTTCGCCGCGCTGCTCGAGGCTCTTCGTCGAGTCGTCCTCATCCTGTCCTCTCCGCCGGCGCTTGGGTCTGCCCTTGCCGCCTCGGCCCCCTGCAGGCGAGTCGTTCCCGTCCTGCCCGAAGCGAGGTGTAGCACCTGTGCGCAAACTGGGGCCACCGAATCCACCACCCCGAGGACCCCCGCGAGGACCGTTCAAGCCGCCTGCGCGAAGACCTGGACGACCGAACCCTTCCGACCTGGCACCATCGCCGCCGTAAGTGCCGCCGTGCTGCCGGACATCAGGCGGTGGGCCGGAACTTCTGGCAGATGGTGGGTGAAGAGGAGGAGCAGTAGTGGCGTAGCACCGCGCCAGACGCGGGCGTAGGAGCCGCGCGACGTTCATTGATGAGGCCGAAGTCGCGGACGTCGACTTGGGCGCTCGCGACTCAAAATGCCGATCAGGTGACTGACTTTTCCGCGACCACGTGTGACTGGAAGTTGAACTTCAGCTTCAACTTGTCGTCAATAACATGGCTTTCTCCTTCTGTCGAACGCTATGAGCCTTTGCCTAACCTCAAATGCGTCAGCGAAGATGTAGTCTTTTCTTTTGCATAGGAGCTTGCTCCTCAGAAATTCCATCAGTGGTCATGTCCTGCGGCGAGCCTTTAGAAGCGCAGGCGCAACTTCTTCAGCTGTGAGTTAGCTCACTCTCGCCTTGCCAGTAGAGATGACGTTTCCAGGTGATGCAGGCAACTCCATGGAAGGTGTTTTCTGCGAGGGACGCGGACGCCTTCAGGCCATTTGGTTGGACGTATAGTACTAACGATATCGACTGAGATGAGAACCGGTGACATCGATGGTGAGCACGCTGCACACTAGTAGACTTCTGAAAAAAAAAGGTTATAAAATCCTATTCGTCAGATACGTGCCCCTTTTGTATGTGAAGTGAGTCAGGCCGTGCTACCAAGTGGAGACGCCACCATGGCCCTCCCCTCGCGCGACGCTCTAGTCCGTAATTTGAGGGGAAGGGTATATAGGGTACCCCTCATCCAGCTCACCTTGCTGCAAAGCTAATTCTACCCATCATGATCCAGGATATCACGTCGCTCGAAGAGTTCACTAAGCACGTAAGTCCATCTTAAGCAACCGTATCAGCGAACACTACTAACCCAACAGAACGCAGATCAACCATGGCAAACCTGGTCATCAATTGCTACGTCCCCTGGAGTGGCCCCTGCAGGGTTTCAACCCAATTTTTTGGGACGCTTGTCTCAAAA
>JAMQCK010000080.1:0-85369 GCA_024196135.1 Pleurotus ostreatus/Saccharomyces cerevisiae fusant | reverse complement strand
ATGTACTTCGGGATCCGGAATGGGATCGGACGGCAGCGCAGCTGCCTCGGTCGGTCCAAATAGTCGCTGTGCTTCTTGTATGTTGTCAGTAGCTTGAACAATCAAACAGCATGTGTACACATACCTTGCTCATCGTCCGACTCATCATCAGAGTCGAGGTCAGTCCAGGAGTCTTCGGGAGGTATTGTATCCCAGTCGTCCTTGAGGACAAGGTTGTCGATCAAGTCGGCAAGTACACGGACGGGCGTCATAGGGGGAAGGGGCAAGGTAGGTCCATTCGATGTCTCCTTGCTCGGGGCTATCATCTCCGATGGGATGACAGAGGGATCGAACAGCCATACGCCTGTGACGCGGAATGCGGACTTGATAATCGATGGTGTCATTGTTCGAAGGTGCGCCTTCGCATAGACCTCGAGAATGTTGTTCTTGCTCAACTTCGGGTGAGTCCTTTCCCACTCGACACGCTCCTCACGCAGTGCTCGCTTGAGTGGTCCAAAGACGACGACATCCAGGCCTTGAAGCACATGGGTAGTATGCGCCGGGTAGCAGATGGCGCGGATATTGTGGGCTCTCGCATACTCGAGGAAGCGACGCGTATAATGGGAGTTGTGGCCGTCGAGGAGTAGAAGTCGTGGCCTGCCAGCAGCCTTGTCCTTCGTCAGTCGATCGAACTCCTTGATCCAAGCGACTCCGATCTCGCCGTTCGTCCAACCGCGAAGGGAGTGCCCGATTCTGGAATTAAATCAGTTGATGCTCATTCAATGGAAACACAGCATGGAAAATACTCACGATGCGTTGAGAGGGTTGTTCTGCAGGCCCCAGACCACCTGGTAGCCCTTACCCTTGAGGATGACTGTAGGTGGCAGAGCATACCCAACAGCACAGATTGTCGCGATGAAGGTGACGTTCTCGCGACTTCCCCCAGTCTGCTGATGTGCGCGACCCTTCATCTTGCGACCAACGATGACATGTTCCCGCTGACCCTCCATCCCATTCCAGCTGTGCTCATCCGAGCCATAGATATTCTCTGGGTCTACGCCCTCCAGCTGAGAGCGCAAGACATCGTGGAACCACAGATGAAGAGACGTGGCGTTCACAGCCCTACCGCGCACAGACTCGCGCGCAGCTGCAAGCTCGGTGGCCAGCCGGTCACTATGCCTGAGGACGAAGCGGTAGGTCCATCGCTTGCCTACACCTCGGAAATCCGGGCCCAGACGCGCGCGTAGCATCTCGTCAACTTGCTCTTTAAGACGCCGGTGACTGAAGGGCCAGCCTCGCGCAGCATATTCCGCGGCAGTGTGAATGACGATGTCGTTCTCTTCGGGAGTCGTCCAGGACTTGTCTTGGTTAGCTTCAGCCTGAGTGTGCTTCCCTTTGGCGTGGTTGATGATCGTCTGGGGGTTGAGCTTGATGACCTATTCGTGATTGTGAGAACCGCGCGCGTAAAGCGTCAACAAGCACACGCACCTTCTTCGTCTCCCTTCGACGTTTCTGCATCCACTCCTTGGCAACAGTCTTCGCTCCTGTACTGGGTTAAGTACTGCCATTCTCTGTCCTAGAGAAGCAACACGCACCCTTGAAGTCCTTCAACCCAAGCTGCTGCCTGGCGAGTGACTCCCGGTAATCTTCGACAGCCATTGCGAGCCATTCTTTCTGAAAAGCGCTCGCAAGCTGGCGCTTTTTCTGATCTGGGAGGGCAGTACGAGGCATTGGCGATGAAGGTCGAAGGCAAGAATGGAGGGGTGCGATGTGCCGCTGCCTCATTGCAGGCCTCGCGACGCATTTTCCATGGAAACAATGCCGTGCCACCGGACTGGACCCTGATATCAATGGAGTGAAGTGGTACCTTCCTGCAGCACGGAACACCCAAGGATCTGCAGGTATAGCTCAAGCGACCTGTAAACTAAGAGTCTCTGTGTCTCGCCAGTACGTTCTGGTATTTAAACAGAAAGAATAGGTTCAGGCGCACGGGCAGTTCAACTCTCGGCAAATGCCGGTCCTCGGACTTTGCCGGTCTGCGCGCACAAGTTTGTCACTTATACATTGAATTTGGACATCTTTTTCCTCAAAGAATGTGAAGGTAGATCACAGCATTACAACGCAGCTCTCACTGGATCTGTAGCACAGGTGTAACAGAATTGACACCTCAAATTCCATGAACAGGGGCGTGGGACTTTAATGCTCACATGACCTTGGGAGCCTGCGAGCGGGCCCTTGCTTGTCCGGCGGATTCTGGGGGCCATTCTGCACGAGATCTGGAGAAAGAATATACAAAAAAATCAGGAAGCAAGCCGCTCTCCTATATAGGAAAGTATATGCGGATTGCGAAGACTCCCAGAGCTGTAGCGTCCGATTACAGCCTTGAAAAATTCAGTTTTTGAGGCACGTCGCTTTTGAACTGCACATTGTTCATCAGCCTTCCAAGTTACGGCTTCTAAAATCACACCATTGGATAGAGAAGGAAAAGAAGTATTTTACGTGATTTTTTGGGCGAGGAAGGTCGCTTAACGAAGGCGTGACTGAGGGTACAAAGCAGGGGTCTAAACCGACTGATCGCGTCTAAGCACGTGGTTATTGACTGGATATCGCGACTTTTCCGACCTTCGCGCGCTCAGGCGCGCGCTTGAGCGCCTTGACCTCGAAGTACAGTCACCGATCGGCCCCCAGAGACAGACCATCGAAGAATGCCGTCGCTTACTCAGAAGGAGTCCCTTTCGTATCATTTCAAGAACTCCCCCGACTGATATACCGCTGGAAGAATTCCTGACCTCGGAAGCGGGAGATGGCTTCGTTCTGACACTCGGGACGTTCTCTACCCTGGTGTTGACTGACAGTCTCAATGACTACTCCGCTCCTCTGAAGGAGGACCCGTCCTTCTGGCGCGACATCTGCCGTTGGGCCGATTATATGTGCATGTTCAGTCTTGGCATACGGATCACTGGGCTACCATCGCCCCAAAGAAAAAAGCTCTTCGCTGCCACGAACGAGGCTGCCCGCCTTCTCAGATGCATAGCGTACCTCGACTTCTCGCTTTCAAAGGCAATCATAGTGTCTCCCGAAATTCCTGCCTTACGGACAGCTGTCAGCATGTACTACGCATTGGCGACCAAGCTCTACGCAAATGGGATGCACGACGCTCCCCGCGAATCTTTTGCATCCGAATGCGCGTCTATATTCCCAATGCTCCTACACCCTTTCGCTATCCGGGGTGAACAGCACGTAGCTGCTGCCGCAGTTCGACACGTCGTCGGGGACGACCTGCGCCATCTGCATCACGTTGCTGCCAGACATATCCTCCTCCTCGTCGTGAACCACCATGAAGAGCCGACGATGACGGTCCAGTTGGAATCACACATCTCCTTCGTTCGGACCATGGCATTCTCTCCGGACCTCTGCATTCGCCCCCTCCCACGATGCATCGTAGGCGCACTTGTGGAAGTTCTGCGCATGTACTACAAGAAGAAGTCAGAGAAAGACAGGCGCGCGTACAATACTGCATACAGCGCCATGGTCGACTTGTGCATGCTTGACGGGCGCACGACCGTGCGTGCACTGCGAAGGGGTCTCTTTCCCGTCCTCGTGTCCATTCTCCGAGGGAACCCAGGCAGTGAGGTCAGCCAGATCCTTCACTGCATAGAGGCCGCTCTTGTGTACCGCAAGGCGATCCGTGTATTCGACGAAGACATCAGGTCGGAAGACAACAAGCGCCTCTTCCCTTCCAGGCTGCTGCAACTGGTCAACCTCGCATCCCGGCGCCAATGGGATCGCAAAAGCGCTGATGAGGATTGGGAACGGACGGCGAGGTGCTGCAACGTATTGGTTAGTGTCCATCATTGTCCTTTAGCGAACTTCTTATACAGCCAATAGTGCACGAGCCCCAAAACGTCCCCTCTGCGCGCTTGCCCTTGCGCCGAGGCGTTGTATTGCTCCGAAGCCTGCCAGCGCCTCCACTGGGTTGACGGAGGACATCGAAACGAATGTCAGCGCAATGCGAAAAGCAAAGGTCAGACCCAATGAGCCTTCCCTGCAGAGTGTACAGTCGCTCATGCATCGCAGCTCGCATAAGTGCTCGAGACGTGCACTTCATCTTCCGTCTCGTCCAGAAAATAGTCGGGATCATTCGCCCAATGAGTGTGGGCGAAAGCCGTTGCGCATACGCCCATCTGGAAATCGCAAACGAATGGCCGCAGCCTCAAATCGGGCCCCTCGAAGGCGGAGACCCGTCCAATCCGAGGTTTGTGGTCGACATCGACGTTCCTTACACCGGTTGGCGAACCCTCACGTGTGTATTTCGTCCGATTGAGGTGGAAAGTCGAGAGCGCTTTCACCTTTTGACTCGGGGATACACCAGTGAGCATATAGCCTCCAAGTAAGCTTTGGACTTACAATGCAATTTTCAACAGCGCAATGGCAATAATCTAACGAAACAGAATGAAGGCAGCAACATATGCTTGCGGCACGCCGAGTTCTTGCAGCGGGTGCATGATTGGGACCGAGGATAGTAAGCAGTGACAAGTTCGACTGGGGCGTCTTGCGAATCAATGAAAGTACGCAAGCGCACCATTCATGCAAAAGAAAATGATGTATACGATGTATGACAATGCAAAAATTACAAGTAAAGACCTTCGGGCGTGCCCTCGTTCTTCCTATACAAGACCTAGAGAAAAAGCAATCAGTATCCGTCTCTACACCATTCTCACAAGATGAACGAACCTTCTCCCTCGCGGACGTGAAGTCCGCCTTCGTCACCCGCATCCGCCGCTCGCGCAGCGCCAGGAGACCCGCCTCCGTACACACCGCCTTGATGTCGGCGCCGGAGAGGTCGTCCTTCGTCATGACGAACTCCTCGAGGTCGACATCCTCGCTGAGGTTCATGCGGGAGGTGTGAAGGCTAAAAGGGCGCGTTAGTATAAGGGCGACAGCGCAGTAGCCACGAAAGCGGCCGGGTTGACAGAAAGGTGTAAAGAAACGTACCGGAAGATATGACGCTTCGTCTTTACGTCCGGTAGCGGGAACTCGATCTTTCGGTCGATACGGCCGGGACGAATAAGGGCGGGGTCGAGGGACTCGATCTTGTTGGTGGCCATGATGACCTTCACGTCGCCCCGTGTGTCGAAACCGTCCAGCTGGTTGAGCAGTTCCAACATGGTACGCTGAATCTCGCGCTCGCCACCAGATGTTGAGTCGTATCTAATGGGAAAATGAGCATACAAATTTGTCCTGCAAGGGATGAGCCACATACCGCTTCGTACCGACTGCGTCAATCTCGTCAATGAAGACGATACTTGGCGCGTGCTCTTCGGCGACACGGAAGAGTTCGCGAACGAGCTTGGGACCGTCTCCGAGGTATTTCTGGATGAGCTCGGAGCCGACGATGCGGAGGAAGGTGGCGGATGTTTGGTTTGCGACGGCCTTGGCGAGGAGAGTCTTCCCAGTACCAGGTACACCGTATAGGATGACACCCTTTGGCGGCTTGATGCCCATCTCTTCATACAGTTCAGGGTGGGTAAGTGGCAATTCGACGGATTCCTGGCAGAACGTAAGTCTTGAGGATTTTATGACGAGCGGCGTACGCACCTTGATCTCCTGAATCTGCTGTTCCAGACCACCAATATCCGCGTAACTCTCCGTAGGCGCCTTGTCGAGCTTCATGACGCTAACCATCGGGTCCGCGTCATCCTGCAACACGCCCACGATGGACTGCGTCTTATGGTGCAGCAGCACCTGGCAGCCCGGCTCCAGCAGATCCTTGTCCACATAGCTCATGATCGACACATAGAACTCGGGCCCGCTCGACGTGCTAATGATCGCATGGTCGTCGTCCACGATCTCCTCCATCGTGCCCACCGCCATCGGGCTCCCGCGCAGGTCATCCACCTTCGAGCGGTCCTCTTCATTCTTCTCCTCCCGCGTCTCGGGCTTGAGGCGCTCCTGGTTCTGGATAAATTCCTCCTCCATGAGCAGGTAGTCCTTGATGCGCTCCATCTTCAGTAGTTTGAGGCGGCAGCGGGTGGTGGGGTAGACTGGTGGAAGCTTGGACGTGGTGGCGGGGCCCTTGCGCTTCTTCTTTCCGACGCGCGTCGGGAGGGGCGGCTCCCATTTCTTCTTCTGGTCCTTCTCCTTCTTGTCCTTGTCCTGGTTCGGGTTCGGCGGACCGCCCTGCCCAAGTCCTGATGCTGCGTTGCCCTGTACAGTCCGTCAGCATACGTCCTGAGCGCCTTGAAGACCACGCACCATATCTGCTCTCTGTCGTCGGGTGAGAGTCTAAGGCAAGGCGCACTTGCTGAGATCTCGCGCGACGCGTCAGCGCGCAGTGACAAAGTGATGTCACGAACGCGTGTCACGCCCGCTCGCGTGGCGCCCGCCTCTGCTTCCGGTCCCCCGCTCTCTGGCACGAACGCCACACCGGACGATGAATACTTCAGACTCGCAGCGCACGCCCCTCACCGCCTCGTCGCAGTTCATCCAGGCCGACGACGATGATGACTACGACGAGGAGAACATGCCTGGGTTCACGAATCCCGCCCTCGCGAGCCCGGTAGCCGACAAGGGAAAGACGCGCGCGCATGAACCTGAGCAGCTCGCGCCTCCCTCGTCGTCCGGGCCCTCAGGACTGTCGGGGAACATTGGGAGCTCTAGTAACACGGCACCGCAGGCGACGAGGTCGACCGTTGGCGGTGTAAGGGTAGAGACGAGGTGAGGATACGTGTCAGGATCGGTCGACAGTATGGCTGATGGGTGGGGGATATAGGTATACGGGGCAGGACACCCTTGATGAGCCAGTAGGGACCACCATCGTGCGTGAGCCTCTATCCGAGCAGCGCCCTTCACTGATACGCGTCTAGGCGCGCGACGCGCTGTCCATCTACAACAAACTTGTACATGTCCTGTACCCGCGCAAATCCACAGGTCGCGAAGTCCTCAAGTGCGTAACGATGCATATTGCTGCTCACTCATATCCTGATCCCTTGATTCAGAGATTGGGATCTCTGGGGCCCACTCATCCTCTGCCTTGCGCTTGGTATCATGCTCAGCATAAACGTACGTCCGCCGATGTGCGGCCGTATGCGCCCTCCCTCATCGTTCTCCCCAGGCTCCTCCAAACCAGTCCATCGGCGTCTTCACTGGCGTCGTCGTCATCTGCTCCCTCGGCTCCCTGGTCGTAACAATACAAGCCAAGGTACACCTTCGTCCACTACTTCCCCGCCAGCACTGACCATATTTCCACAGCTCCTCGGTGGTCGAGTGTGAGCATACCTCCCTTCTTCTCCCCAGCCTTCCCCCCTCACCCTCCGCGTCTGACTGCTTCCGTGCAGATCCTTCTTCCAAGGCCTTTGTACGCTCGGCTATTGCGTCGCGCCCCTCAACCTCGCCGCCCTCATCTCCTGCTTCGTCCACGTCATCTACGTCCGCGCACCGCTCGCCATCCTTGCGTGGGCATGGTGCATATGGGCGTCCGTAAACTTCCTGGACGGAACGAAAATCGAGCCGCAGAGGATACTGTTGGCCGTGTACCCGTTGTTGTGAGTGGCGTTTGTTTGGTCGATTTGTTTGGCCGTTTCGCGTTTGGTCGACCATTTGTTTGTCCCTTTTGTTTGTTCTGTTGCCCCGTCTTTTCACACTCTCGCGCGGCGCGAACTCTTTACTGACTTCGCCTCTCAGACTCTTCTACTTTATCCTGGCATGGATGATACTGATCCAATGAACATGGGACCCCGTATTTATGATCGGACTGACTGGACCTATGGCCGTAAGAAAAGCAATGAGATGTTACTCTTCCTCCCTTGTTCCCGTCGTTGTCGATCTCAGTACCAACTCGACGCATTTGGTGAGCCACCAATCCCTCCGATTGTCAGGTGCGAACGAAGGATCCGAAGTGCCTGAAGACGAGAGCGGCGAAGTACCCAAATCAGACCTTGCGCCCTCATCGTCCGCCAGCAGACCTCCGCTGGCCTCCACCCCGTCCCCCATATCTGACAGCGATGGGGTTGGTCCAATGCGGCTGTTGTTCACTGCGATGCCAAGCAGGCGCTTGTGTGCCCTGGCCCTTTATATACGTCCCCTCCTTCGTCACCAGCTGTGATGAAGGCTCTCGTGGTCGATCTAGGCACTCTTGGTACCTCCCAACGCAGCCTTGACGCCGCTCAACGCACGACGCCTAACGCGATGACCGCACCGCACTGCACGCCCACCTGAGCGCCAAGCCAAGGGGCGTTCACCGGAAGATGCCGCGGCCGGACTCCCCGTGTGAAGGGAGGTTGGCTGACTAAGCACGGGCGAGCGGTCCGACGCGCGCCCTCAGGCTGATCGTGCCAACTCCCTCCTTACTATCATTCCCGACGTGTCTACGGTCTTCAGATATGCCCAAAGACAACGCTACCTTTATCCCCACCACACATATAGCAAAATATCAGGATGTTTCTGATCAGGGGACGGTTCTCAAGTCATATCCTGTGTTCACCTCATCGGAGCCCGGAGACGAGAATCTGTACATCTTCTGTGACCTGTGCGATACGAAGATTATTGTTTCGACGTCCCTCACTGTTGGGAACCTTCAGCGACACAGGGGGAAGGGCAGATGCAACGATCGAGCGAGGATCAATGCAAGATTAAGGCAGAAGGAAGAACAAGCACAGGCGTTGACAGCCGCGCGCGAAGATGTAGCTGCACGACTCGCTGCGCACGCCGAAACGGTGCGTATCACAGATACTTCGCATTAGCTGCCGTACTCACAACTTATCTGCAGGGGATGCCCTTCGTAGGACGTGCTCGACCGCCTCCGCTTGACGTCCCCCCTCCGACAACACAAGATAATCTTCCGCCGGTGTCGGTCGTCCCAGTTGATCATATTCCCCCACCTCCTGTCGATTCTGATGGCGAAGACCGTGGCCGGGCACCCGAGCGAAGGCCTACTCAGCAAAGACGGCAATCGCACTCAATGGCTGCTGTCGGGACACCGTGGACTCCCATCCTTCCCCCTTCATCCCCTCCGAGATCTTCCTCTGCCACTCCTGATCTGCGCTCACCACGTCGCTCCGAAGCGGACAATGACGAGGAGGTTGACGATGATGATCTCGACGTCAAAGACGAGGCCGGGCAGGGCGAGGATGTGCAGGTCTGTGAGGGTGTGGAGGTCGTTTGGACGCCTGGTCAGCCCTGCAGGACGTACGCCTGGGCCTCGCACGAATGGGCGAAGCTCAAGTGGCAGCCAATAGGCTTCGAGGGCGAGGATAGAAGCCGCCTGCGTCTTCGCGCTCTTGGCTGCACCCGAGTGCTTGCTGGCCAAGATCGTCTGAAGAGAACGTGTTGTGTATGCGAGAAAGTCCCAAATTCGAAGGCCTTTATGGATATGCTTGAGAGAGCGGTGAACGCGCCACCCCATACACCTTATCCCTACCTCAATCACGACCAGATCAGCGAGCGATTGCGAGCCACAGTGGCTGAGGTTACTGAGCTGAAGCGTGAGGTCAGTCCTTCGCTCGTGTCCCCTCTTAGCAGTTTATTGACTCACTTGCAGGTCCGCCACCTGAAGAAGCGTCTCGCTGCGTCGCAAGCTCAACTCGAGGACTATACACGCCTGCTGAAGTTCATCGCAGACCACGAGATCGCGGCAGTCCACCGGTTGATCGCCGTCGCTCTGGACAACGGCGCGAGCCCCTCAGCAATGGTCGAGCTTTTGCAAAAAAGCATTGATCATCTCTATAGGCCGACAAGTCGATTTACTCAGCGCGACTACGACAAGGCCTTTCTCGCGAAGGCCCTTGGAGGTCCTCGACTCCTTCATGCGCTGATGAAGGCTGATGGCTATCCTTCCCTCACTTCGCTCAATCGCCGACATAGACTCCCCGAGCTCGCAGCTTCTATAGGAACACCTACAAAGGACGAGATGACCACCAACCTGTCGAACATCCTCGACCCCACCCTTACGCCGCCTCCTGCTCGGCTCTTGTCTGGCGAGATCGTCGGCATCATCGTCATGATAGATGGCGTTGCTCTTGACGAGGTTTGTCGGTACTGCAAGAAGCGAAATGCACTGCTCGGCCTGTGTCGGGAGCATGGGCACCGCTGCAATCCCCGCGATACAAGCTTAGCCAATCTGAACGCTATCGAGCAGGCTCTAAAGCCCTCGGACAAGCGGACGGTGCCCCTTGCACACTGGGGAAAGGATGGGACTGTCCTTGCGATTGCCTCGCTTACGGACCGTGATAATTACACCCCAATCCCGCTGCTTCTCTCGCCCTCGTGCAAGGCCGAGACTGGCAAGGAGCTGGCCAAGTGGCTCAAGCTTTTCCTTGAGGTATGGCACTCGCATCCATATGGAGAAGCGCTATGGGGCCCCGTCCGCTGTGTTGCGAGTGATGGCGAGTCCTCATTTCGCAACGCACGCTACCTCCTAGCGATGGGAGAGGAGCTGTCGCCCGAGAGCGATCACGGGAAGATACTCCGCAAGCTGTGTGGGTTCAACTGCCAAACGGGCCCATCGCTCTTGCTCGGGACCTGCGATTTTAAGCACGTCATTAAACGTAGGTTATGTGACTGATTTCCGTCTGCTCATTCACTGATAAGTGTGCAGGTGGCGCATCCTGGCTTCGTAGTAACAGCAATATCTTTGTGCACCGCACTCTCGTAACGCCTTCCCACACTCTCGCTCAGCTCATGACCTTGGAGGGAATGACTGCTGATCGTGCCAAGGATCTCATGGACCCCGCAGACAAGATGAACGTCCCAAAAGCTGTCTGGCTCTTCGAAGAGCTCGGACGCTTGCGCACCGAGGCTCCCGACCTCATATTTCCATTCGACCAGGCCCATCGGAACGTAATCTCGTTCTGCGCCACCATGTTCAATTTCTTCATCTGTCCCTTCACAACGACAACCATGGGCCTGCGTCAACAAGTCCGTTCTCTGGCGACATATTCCCACCTGTCTGGCGCGATGTACACTCGTCATGGGACCGAATTCATGGGTGCCGCTCTCCTGGCCGATTCACAGTCCATCGTGAAGGCGATCTTCTTCAATATCATCACCCTACAGCTGCTAGACAGGCTGATCCGCTACTACCTCGTTCTTGATGGCACAGATCGCATCGAGCGCCTCTTCTCAAATGTCCGGACGCAGGACCACTCACGGAACTTCGATACACTTCAGCTCTCTGAGAAGCTGAGCATCTCCGCTGCAATCACCGCTATCCTCATTCGCAACCCTGATCTGGATCGTGGCCATCGCCGTCGAAACCTCAAGGGGGCAGTAGGGGTCGATAAGGTCAATCCCGCCTCCTGGGAGGGTGATGTCACCGTCGGTTCTGTCGACGTGCAGCACGAGTGGGAGGAGGGTGCACGAGAAGCCAATCGTGTCCTAGAGGAATATTTTGGTCCTGGACAGACCTTCGACTTTGCGGCGCATTTTGACGTACCGGGACGCGATTTCCTGCGTCCAACTGGGGAGTACGCCGCCTTCTCTGGCGCCGATAGCGAGGACTTCGTCGACGAGGAAAGCGATGCGTTATCACGCCCATCAGCTGACGAGGAAGCCCGCCCCCATGCGAACGAAGTCCTCGGAGGTCATTTTGACGATGAGCCCGACATCAATGTCGAAGAAACACTAGAACGCGCCGTCGGGAGCGATGATGAAGTCGAGCAGCCTTCGCCGACCCACCTTCTCGAGATTAATGGTCAGTCAATCCGGAAGGACGCTTTCCTGCCACGTACGCTCTCCGCAAAGAATCCGCACAAAACGATCGTGCGTACTCTGCGCGCTGCGGGTATCAGAGATGAATGGATCATCCGTGGGAAGGGCGGTGGTGAGGAGGCGGTGGTCGAGCATGACGAGGATGAGGGTGCGGGGCTGGTAAAGCAGGGTGATCCACTTGCCTGTCTTGTGCGGTGTCGATCCTCTGTTGCCCTCGCTGTCATTGCCGTCGTTGCGTTCGAGCAGCCATTATCCGGGGGGAAGTCAGCGCGACTGACTCGAATTCCCGCAGACGAGTTGGACGCGCAAGGAAAATCAGTGGTCAGGGTCACGGGTCAAGTCGCTCAGCTCGTACAAGCCACGGCCAATAATGTTATATCATCCTCCCGGTCGCTCTCCTCGCAAAAATGGATCTGGACCGGCGATTACTTGCAGATCGGGGTGTCAGCTAGTGGCGGGAGGTTCTCGCGAGTTTCCCAGAGGCAATACACGGTGGTTATACCGGGTTTTGCTTGCTGGCCGCTTGGCGCGAAGATTGTGCGTCGAGCAAATCCCGCCAATCGCGTAGATGGCCTGAAGCCTCTGCATACTTGGCTGCTTGACGGGCGCGATCTTGAACAGATTCTGCAGAGTGCTTGGCGCGCAATCACCTTCGATGCGCGCGATGCGATAGCCAACATCGGCCTGCTGCCGAACTTCAAGGATATCGATGCTCTGCCCTATACAGACAACGACGGTGTGTATAGATGTGTCTCAAATGTCTGTTTAAACTCAGCTTCCCCCAGGATCACCGTGCATGCACCTAAAGGACGTACCGGCTCAATATGGGCTCGAGAAGCTCGACCCAAGCACGCGCGTTCCCTGCCAGCTGTGCAACAAGCTCGAGCAGGTGAAGGACATGCGAAATCATGTCGGGAAGCATATTCTCCGCGCGAATCACGGCATCGAGGATGACTCCCTGCCCGCGGATTGCACGGTCGGTGCAGAGCCGTGCGGGTGGTGCGGTCGTGACGATCGCGGCTGCATCGTTCATCTGTTGATACCTAAAGGAAAGGGGGCTCGTCAGACTATATCGAATTGCCGGTATCATTACGCGACAATGCCATACGCGTCTGCCAGCAAATCGACAAAGACCAACCCTGTCACCAACGTACCTATTCACTGCCCTTTGTGCGAGCCGTCTGACTCTGGGCAGCCGCGCACCATTTGGAAGTACAACGCAGCTCGGCACATCTCCATTGAACACGGAGACACCTCGGATGGATCTTGTATGCTGCCAGCGGACTTCATCATTGACATCTTCATCACCAGCGCGGAAGAGAGGGCTATAGGTATACCAGCAGCGAACACAAAGGTGTGGCGGGAGGGGAATCGCATGCCGGATTCGGATGATGTCGAGGAGGCGAAGGCGACACGGGAGGTGGCGATCCAGACTGGCGCTGGGCCGTTGGGAGTCAAGCGCAAGGGGAGAGCAGAAACCAAATCTATTATCGAGCCAGTAGCTAAGAGGAAGCCAGGAGAGTAGTTTAATAGGATATACACATTCCTCTGCGGATACGGAGGCCGGCGGGCACACTGAGGTCGAAGGGAACGCGCGCGCCGCGCGACGCGACGCGCTTAATGATTTGTTTACGCCGATTTGTAGCGCGTTTTGCTGACAAAGCAGACCCGCGGACCCGGAGGGGAGGTCCGGACACGGCATCTTCCGGTGAACGCCCCTCGCGCCAAGCCGTAGTACGCCATCGCACGTGCGCCGTGTTAGCGCGCTTGAGCCTGTCCGCGCCGTACAACCCCCGTCCTCCGCGCTGAACTTCGCGCCGCGCCCGACGAGCTGCCAGCCGTCGAGGGGGCGTGTCGAGAGGGATCCGAGGTGCCGCGAACTTTAGGGCCGCGACCGTGACGTATATATGAGCAGATGGGGAGCGGGCTTGGGAACGGCGCGCACGTTGCAAAGTCTAATAAATACTTGGCGCCACCGAACAGCGTCTGGGCTGTTCTCCTCGTTGTCTCCGACGTTCATCTCCTCTGCGCGTCTATTCCCCCTCAGCGCTCACAGTTCATTCTCCCGTCTATTGATGGTTGCCAATCCTATCGCGCCGCTGCTGGGTACTGTCTTCAACGTGCGTTGACGTCGTTCGGGTCGGTGTGGGGTGATCGAGGCTCACTGTTTGCGCCGCACAGTCCATCCTCGAGGTCTTCCTGCTATGTTGTTGCGGCTATGTACTGGCTGGCAAGGGTGTGCTAGATAAGAAGACGCAGAAGGTGCGTGCCCCTCGCGTAGATATGAGACGCGCGGCTGACATCTCACTTCCCCCTCATTACAGCAACTCAATCGGCTGAACGTCTCCCTCTTCACCCCTGCGCTGCTGTTCTCAAAGGTTGCATTCTTCTTGTCGCCAGGTGCGTAGCCTGTGTAGGGCCGTGGAATGAGTGCTGACGAAGTGTATAGCCAAGCTGCGTGAACTATGGGTCATCCCTATATTCTTCGTGATCGTCACCGTCGTCTCGATGGTCGTCGCATACGTCCTAGGCCTCATCTTCCGCCTCAAACGATCACAAAGGTGTGTACTTCCCTCCCCTACTTCCGTGTTCAGGATCCTTCCCCCCATCGTCTCCCTTACCGCATGCTAATTGCATTCCAGGGCGTTCTCCATGGCCTCCGCCATGTTCATGAACTCCAACTCCCTGCCCATCGCACTCATGCAATCGCTCGTTGTCACCGTCCCCGGCCTCAAATGGTACGAAGGCGACAACAAGAACGCGATGGTTGGCCGTGCGCTCACCTATCTCGTGCTCTACTCAACGCTTGGCATGGTCCTCCGCTGGTCCTACGGTGTCCGCCTGCTCTCCCAAGCCGATGACGAGGTGAGTCCGACACTCGAGGACGGCGAGGCCGACGAGCGCACGCCCCTCCTTGTCGAGCGCCTCTCTTCGCAGCTGGAAAGCAATGGCATGACGAGCGCGCCCCCGCCTGTCGTTGGTCGGCCCGGGATGCCGGTCCGTCGGCGCACGACGTTTTACAAGTCCTTCCCCAACTCGCCGAACGAATCGCGCGCGGACTTGCCTTCTGTGCGCACGCCTGTTGCGTCCGGCTCGCCCCTTCAGTCCTCCCCAACCAGCTCGGATGATGAGTTTGAGGACGACACTGCCCCGGCCACGTCCGCAGGCTCGTCGACCACGCTGCCCTTGCATCACGATCCCGCCAAGCCTTTCTCTGATGAACCTCACGCCCACCACCATCATCATCACGAACATGCGAGCACTGAACACCACTCGCACGGCTTCTTCCATCGTCTGCCGCGCTACCTGCGCCGCGCGTGGGTTGCCTTCAACGAGTTCATGACCGTTCCGCTGTGGGCCGCGCTCGCCAGTGTTATCGTCGCATGCGTCCGGCCGCTACAGCACACGCTCGAAGCGCACGTCCAGCCCATTAAGGGTGCCCTCACGCAAGCCGGCAACTGCTCCATCCCCCTCACCCTCGTCGTCCTCGGCGCGTACTTCTACAAAGAGCCACAGGAGGGGCAGGGCGCGAGCAAGTCGGGTGGTATCAAGGGCTGGGCGAAGAGCGCGACGAATGTCTTCCGCCCGGCGTGGTGGCGCGGCGAGCTGCAGGAGCGGAGGAGTAGCAGCATTATCATCCGCGAGCCGGAGCCGAAGACGCCTGGGGAGACGAGGACGGTGGCGATCGCTGTGCTGTCTCGCATGGTGGTCACGCCGCTCGTGCTCATGCCGCTGATGGCGCTTGCGGCGAAGTACGACTGGCATAGCGTCTTTGAAGAGTGAGTCGTGTTTGTGTTTAACCTAATTGCTACGGTGCTAATATCAACCTTGCAGCCCCGTCTTCGTTGTCGCCAATGTGCTCCTCGTCTCGTCCCCGCCCGCCCTTACGCTGGCTCAGATCACTCAGGCGGCCTCGGGAGATGCGTTCGAGCGCCTCATCAGCCGTACGATATTCTGGTCGTATTGCGTCGTCACGCCGCCCGCGACGATTATCTACGTGCTCATCGGGCTTCTGTTGTCGAAGATCTAAGGGGCGGGTACGTACCTACAAAACCCTACGCCGTGCCACGAATGTTTTTCTCCCACGCATCTTCCATTTACCGTCGCGCTCTTCTTTGGTGACCTCAGGTTACCATGTATATACCACTCATTCTTCATGGGACGACTCGGACTTCCGCATCTCATCTTCTTTGTACTTACTCAATATATAAGCACATCGTCTAATCTGGCTGTACTTATTCGGTGGCTCTCCTCGCCAGTCGCTGTGTACCTTGGGTGTATCATTCGCATAGCCATATGCAATGTAGTGTTCAACTTGACGGACTTGTGCCACGCGTACGGAATCCCGCGTCAGTCGAAGGTCGCCTTCGCAGGACCTTCAGAGCTATGCAGTGGGAAGAAGTAGAGTGCTGCTTTTCTCCTTGTTCCTGTCTGCCTTTGTAGCACTTTTGTCTAGGGAGATTTGGCATCCAAGCAGTCATATGGAGAACCTGTCCTACCTCGCGCTAGAGTGGGCGATGGTAGAAAAGAGCTGCATGAAGAGTATATATATTACAAGCCTACGACACACTTAAATTCTCCATAGATTCTCATGTGTATCACTCAGTGCAACCCAGGCTATAGTCGTACAAACATACCATACACGCTCCAAGGATCAGTTGAGAGAACCACCACTATCAGACTCATCGGCATCCTCCTCGCCTGCATAGCTGCGGAATAGCCTTTCCTCGTAGTCTGCCTGCACCTGTGCGATGGTCCCATAGTCCTCCATGACTTCGCTGTCGGACCTAACGAGGCGCACGTAAGAGATCTCCACAGCGCGCACGACGTCGGCGTCGTTTTGTCTGTCGCAGCCATGAGCATAGGAAAAGAAGTAAGATTGTTGAACGCACTTCGACTCATCAGGCTGAATGTGCCGCAAATAAGCCATGAAGACCGTGTGATGCGCAGACGTCGCGAATGTGTAGATCTGCCGCCAACGCTCCTGCCCAGTCGGGACCGTGTGCCGCATCATCTTCGCGTAGCCTTGCGTCGGACGCCCATAGAGATCGGAGGAATGATCGTGGTACATCAAGGTCCAAGAATTCCCCACCACGGTATCAATGGCCAGCGCGTTGTGCTCTCCTCGCTGGTTGAGCGGCACGACCCAGGTCATCTTGTCCCCGACGCGGCGCGTTGCCTGCCCGAACTCCCTTTTCGGGTCGTCGGCCTCTGCGTCGTACACAGACTTGCGTATCTTCCAGCCACGCGTCTGATATTTGGCGAGAGCTGCTTCTTCGCGACGAGCCGGGGTCTTTCGGGCAACCAGCGCGCGCTTTGCATGGAAGGTCTCGTACGGGAATAGCGCGTACGCGCTCCGGTGCGTGATGACATTCATGACGGCGGCTGGACGAAGATCAGCTCCATTAACGTATGCCATCCTAGTGAGTGAACCCACTGCAATGAAAATCAAGGATGAGGTCCATGACCCCGAAACGTGCCGTGATGAGCTGGATCATATCGTCCGGACAGTTGGGTTTGACGAAGTTGTACGCGCCGCACATAGCGTTCGAGCCGTAGACGCCCGCACCAGCGAATCCAGCAAAAACCCCAGGGATCAACTCATCGCGCGCAACTTCGACAGTGAACGAGGGCGATTGTGTGTGGCGCGGTTTGTACTGGTATCCAAGAGACATCAGGAAGTCCCCGACGCGCCTCGCATATCGATGCTCCGTGTAGATATCGAGGTCAGACGAAGCAAACTCATATCTCCCCATGAACTGGAGGGCGACGGAGCCGGATATGACCGTCCCCGTCTCGCTCTGCAGCAACTGGAAGCGGTCGACTTCGTCGGCGGACATGAAGCGCGACAGCGTGCGCTTGAGGTTGTACGCCCTCGAGAAGTGGGACTTCACGGCCCTGTATGCATCTCTGCAGGTCCGGGAGTAGCGAACGAGCTCGAGGGGTGTAAGACACGAGCAAAGGTAGTCGTCGCAGGTGTCTGGGCTGCGGGTAGTAAAACCTGTGAGCTTCTCATCGTCCGCGAGCACGACTCATCCTCACAGAATCATCTCTCACGATCAGAAAGCACTGAATCCTTCCCAATGTGCTCGTCCCTGGCGATGCTTCCTCTGGTCTGAACGACTGCGACGGATTGGGACAAGAGCGGCGCCTGATCTTCATCTCGGCATATTCCGAGATTCGTGACCGCCCATGTCACAAGTTCAACTCCGCACTAACCACAGTTTTCCCGGCCTCTACCATACAGTATGCCTAAAAGGATGGACATGCGGTCAGTGAAAGCAACCCGATTCTGAGCTTCCTGACGCAGTCGCATATTCTCCCGTCCAAGTAAACATGGTATACTGCCGCAAACAGAACAAACGGCTTTCGTATAAGTGATAGCACTTTTCCATTGGAACCCCCAAAAAGCCAGGCCTACGCACCCGCTCACGGGCAGAAAGTCAGAGTGTAGTCTGCCATCAGAGTCAAAATTTTCCATGCGAAGAATGCGAAAGATGGACGCACCAGCCGCGTTGGTATCCGGGCAAGTCCAGAGAGCCGTGCCAGAGGACTCGTCATAAGCATAGACGTAGGAATCCTCGCAAGAGTTCTTGAAGTAGTCGTAGTACTGAACGCCGTCCGGCGGGCAGGTGTCGGCCGTGTTGTGCGAGCCGCTGCAGCAGTTGGCGGAGTCGGCCCTGTTGTAGGAAATTAGTACAGCGTTGAACGTTAGAGTGGGAAGAAACACGTACTGGTTACCGTCAAGGTTGGCGTAGCAAGCGGACTTGCAGCCAACGACCGAGCCATCGGCGCCGAGCTGTTGGAGTTCGGCGGGGCAGTTCGGGTTCAGGTCGGCCGGGCAGCTCGCGGTGTGGCAGTCGGATGCCGACAGGGTGATGGCCATGGGGAGGTTGAAGCCTGCAACAAAGTCAGTACTGTTTCCAAACTGGTATGAGGGTATTTACCATCGACGAGCGAGACATCGTACCAATCCTGGTCGTTCGCCGCATTGAGCGTCCACTCCGCGACCGACGCGGGCGGAACGCCAGTACCAGAGCTCCGGTCGCACTCAAGCCCGCCGTTGCAGCCGCCAGTCTCGCAAGACGTCGGGCCAGGGTTGGTGCTGAAGTCGCAGTTCGTACGGCCCCAGATGCGACCCGCCGTCCACCCGTCGGGGACGGTGAAGGACACGGTCGCGCCGGCAGCCTGCTCCCAGCCCGTCGCCTGGTCCGGGACGACAGTACCCGCGTTGAGGTCGGTGAACAAGCCTGGCCAGATAGTGAAGGCACAGTTGTTGGTGACGGTGAATGTGCGCGCGGTGGCGACGGTGACAAGCGCGGAGAGGACGGCGAAGCTTTGCATGCTTGCGGCTGGTATGTGGTCGTGAGTTGCCCGATGCTCAGCCTTCTGCACGACCAAGCTTTATATACGGGAAGGGTCCGTCCTCGTGGGATCGTCGGGTGACCAAGGCCAAACGTCGTCGTTGCTGGGTCCCGACAGCCCCTCGAGGGCGCATGTGAATGTCAGGCCTACGCCCAGCCCCGTATGTTCGACGATATTCCATCGCAATGCATGTCCGCAAAACTGCTGCGCGCGCCCGTAGCCAAGGTTGGCGCAGAAGCGACCAAAATTAATGCAGGCCTCTGCAGCTCAGCGGGTCAGTCTACTCGCAGTACGCGCCCGCCACCTCTCGTGACGACCAGGAACTCATGCGCGGCTGCGGGAGGACATAATTTAGAGCATACCGGAAAGAAAGGCAGGCACTCCGCTCGTGTATCACACGAGGCGAGAGCACGGAAGGACAAAGGCTAAGAGGCCGCGCGAGAGTGATAGGCGACGGACGCACGGCGTGCACGAAGCAGTGGAGCTGGACATGCTGGTCTTGACAAAGGGAGCGAAGAGCCGCAGTGTTCCTGAAGATCTTCATTCAAAAGTACGGATGGATGCTGGCCGCAATAGAGGTTGACTGCGGACGGGCGACCGAAGTCACGGGCATGCCGCTCGAGGAAGCGGGAACATCGTCGAGGGCTGAGCACATCCACCAAGGGTAGAGTAGGTGCGCCGTTCAGATACGTGCTTTCTTGCCCCAAAGGATAGAACGGGGCTACTCGTCAGCAGAGAGCGCACGAGACGGGAGTAAGAGTCAAGCAGCATCGGAGTTTGCCGGTTCGTTTCACGCGAGCGCGAACACGTGCGAGTCCCAATTGGCCAACTTGGTTCTGACCACCATATTCTCCTTCGCTCGCGTCGACGCTGAAAGTGTAACACACGAGGCAGCGATCTGTTTCTCACCAAAGTACTATGTCTGCAACCAGCTCTCCTCCGCACAGCCGTCGGGCGTCAGTACCTCGTCCGCCTCCTTCTCCGTCTCCTCTGCGTCCGTCTTCGCCTCCTACACCCAACGCAGCAGCAGCGAATATCAGTCGCAGTGAATCTGGCGGTCCCGATGCAAAGCGTCTGTCCGTGCCCTCTTCGCCACCTCAAAAGCCTCGTGCGCGTGACCTCCTAAGGAAGCATTACGGTTTGGGCGTTGGTCCTCCGCCGCCTTCTCCAGGTGTTCCTGCAGATCCGATGAACTTAGGTTAGAAAAGCAGCTCCGTTTACTCTTGGTCGACGGCTGAACGGTCCGCAGACTCACCCGCCTTTGACGCCAAGACCTATTACGAGCAGCTAATCACAACGTCGACGTTGGCGACCTTGCTCAAAAAGGAAAACGAGCTGATATCTGGTCAGCACAGAAGCTCGCCCACGAACCCCGCAATACAACTGACTCGTGTCGCTGTAGAAATACGCGAGCTGGATGGCGAAAGACAAGCGTTGGTGTATAATCACCATCACGAGCTCATTGCCGCCAGCGATACGATAGGCGCTGTGAGTGTCTCTTTATTACAGGCGAACACAGAGAGCTGACAAAATCTAGATGAAAACGCGAGCGGAAGGTCTTGATGCGGACCTGGACCTGCTGAAAGTCGCATTCTCAGAGATTTCACGCTTGGGGGCGGAGGTGGCTATTGAGGATCAGTAGTCTATAGTCTTACTACTTCCTATCTCGTTTCTGGATTACTTTCTATTCACACTCATCGCACGGCCCTTAGCGGCCTATCTGAGCGCATTATATCCCTTGGACCTTTGACTGGATGCCTCAAGGTCATTGTAACACAGCACGCGAGGAAAAGCTCGACGGCCTGCTCTCGCATTGAGGCCAAGCTCCGAACGCAAGTATGCGGCTGTTCTTCTCGCAAGCGCGTATACGATGTCATACCCATTGTGTGACCGGCGCGAACATACATTATATTCGATTTGCTTCCGCGCATCGATAGATCATCGGCATCAGGTGACCGTGCTCCTAGAGAACGCAACCGTGACCGAACGTTGCCCCTTGCCTTCTACACCCACGAGCCTGTTTCTAGAGCCACATCGCCGACCGCAACATCATCTGAGCTTTCTGAATCATATCTCGACTTGAAGACGCTAGCTTCATCACTGACTTTCGATACCTCTGGCGCCAACCTGATTGCCCAAGATGCAGACCATGATTCACCATATGGAGGACTGTCCGAAGCGCATTCGGGTCATTTTCGAGGGTATCTATATCATTGACACCAAGAGGGCGAAGCTTGTGTAAGCGCATTCGCAGCTGCTGCGTTATCTTTGACCAGGCTGTCTGACATCTACAGGCGTTTAGGTGAGTACTTCCATTCTTTATCTACTATACTCTTGCTTTTAGCATACTACTCAATCATAGCTACGTCATATTTTCCTTATCCCCCCACGTTTGCCGTCCACTGCGCTCTACGCGAGCTTCATTCACATGATCCCTCTCCAGATGGGAAAGACCCCAATACCCGACCTACTTTTTCCCCAACAACGAGCTCCCGGCCTGGTACCTGCACAACATGCGCCTCATCCCCGACGGCGCGCTCTACGACATCGCCGCGGGTCACAAGCGCGCGCCGAACGGCCTGACGAAGTACAGCAACCCGATATCGCCGCTCGAGGGGTTTTTCAAGCTGGACTTTAACGCGATGGACGCGTGGTTTGAGGAGGATGAGGAGATTTTTGTGCATCCGAAGGATCCGTATAAGGTATGCTACTGCTCTCGTCGCGCTCATGACTTGCGGACGGTAGGGACAGATGCTTACGACTGAGAACGCAGCGCGTCGACATCCTCCAGTCCTCCCGACATGTTCGCATCGAGATCAATGGCTTGATGGTCGCTGAGACCCGCGCGCCTCGTATGCTCTACGAGACAACACTCACGCCACGGACCTATATCCCGCAGACGGACTGCCAGGTCGAGCTGCTCGTCCCTTCGGATACGACTTCGCGGTGTCCATACAAGGTGCGTACAGGCTGCGTTCATGCTCAGTGTTGCATTCTTGGCTACAGGCCTTGCGAGGCACACAAGGGCCCGCATTCGGGTCTGGAAGCCAGCCACTGACACTCGGCCTAGGGCGAAGCCCGCTACTGGCACGTCCAACTCCTAAACGGCGAGATTATCAAAGACATCGCCTGGTCATACCGATACCCGACGCTCGAAAGCAGCAGCATCCGCGGCTACGTCTGCTTTTACGACGAGAAGGTCGACATGTGGGTAGATGGGGAGAAGCAGGCGCGGCCAGCGACGCACTTCGCATGAGCGTGTGTGCTCTGAGAAGAACCTACGCAGGCATGCCCATATCCACAGGCTCAGACACGGACACGCAGAAGGTAGACGTAGAGAAAGATGCATATGTTCCAAACAACAGACAAACGATGTATTCCTATAGCATAGGACCCTGTACGATATAACCAGTCATGCGCGGCGATCTACTCATCGTCATCGTCATCATCGTCGTCCGCCTCGTCGAGCCACTGCAGATACGATCAGCGACCATCCACCTCGTTCACAATCACTCGCAACATACCTTGAGGAACGGCTCGCTCGCCTTCCTGACCCGCTTGCTAGTATCCTTGTCGGTGTACTTCTTACTGACGTGCGTGCCCCAGTTCTTGACGACCTCCTCCTCGAGGATGTCGGCCTGGTAGAGCTCCATGAGGATCTTGGGGACGGCGGGGATGAGGTCGGGGTGGGTGATGCCGACGAGGCGCTCGATACCGCCCAGAAGAGCCTTCTGGTGCTTCTCGGAGGTGACGAGCTAAAGCGATGTCAGTAGAGATCGACGAGCGGGGCATACGAAACACACCTTAACAAGCAGCGGCGCATACGCGCGGACCTCCTTGAGCACATCCTCGGTGAAGAGCGCCTGCACGAGCACGAGCACCGTCTTGTGCTTCTTGTCGATGCCAAGGTCCTGCGCCTTCTTGAAGATCGCGATCGCGAACGCCTTCGGCTCTTCCTCATCACGGTTCTCCTCGATCCAGCGGCCGAGCTGGCCGTACGGGCTGTTCGCGTCGTCGTCGCTGCCCTCATCGTCTCCGTTGAGCGCGACGTTGCCCATGGCGCCCTCGAGCGCCTTGATGCGCTGCTTGACGGCCTCGGGCGACGTGTCCGCGGACCAGTCCTCCTTCCCGATCTGCGTCTCCTGATTGAGCTCGGCGGCCTCCGCCTTGATCTTCTTCGTCAGCTCGTCGTCGGACTCAGCACCACCATCGCCAGCCTCGCCGTTCCCGGGCGTGTCCGCGCCGCCGCCCCCGACGCCCGCGGCCGCATCGCCCGCCCCGGTGCGCTTCTTGCCCTTCTTCACCTTCACGGGCGGGTTCTTGATGATGAACGTCGTGAGCTTGTGGCGCATGTCCACGCCGGTGCGCTCGCCGCACGCCTTGCAGTCGCGGATGATGTCCTCGGAGCGGCCCTGCTTGAGGATCACGAGGTCCGTCTCCGGGTTCTTGCACGCCTTGCAGAGGACGAACTTGTCGATGAAGCCGTCGAGGAGCTCGCGGAGGCGGGTCGCGTCGTGCGCGCCGTTCACGATGTAGCGGTCGTTCTTTTCGTCGAAGGAGGTCTGCGCGCCGAGCTCGCAGCCGAAGAACTTGGTGGGGTAGGTGGGCGGGCGTGAGAGCGCGCGCGCCACGTCGGACATGTTGGGGAGTACGGTCTTGATGCCGTTGCCCTTGCCCTCGATCTTGGTGGTCAGAACGGGCATGCTGGGGGCGGGTCAGTATGTGCCTTGGGTAGTGGAACGTGTGACGCACCGGTAGCGGTAGAACTTGTCGTCCACATCGCGGCGAATGTTAACAACTCCGGAAGCCATGTTGGAAGATTTGAAGGATGTTTAGCGCTGCAAACCTCGTCAGCCACCATCCTGGCCTACCACACGAGGCCTGCCACTTACAAGACTAAAAGCGGGCTCGGGATGCAAGAATCTCTTCTGTCTGACGGTAGCCGTTGGCGGACGAAGCATGAATCCTCTGCCTGAACAGAGAAAACTGTGAGGGGGGTGGGATAAGTAGTGGGACGAAATCGTGAAGGCGGGCTGCAGGCTCTGAGTTCGCGAGGCAGGCGGCGAGTGCGTCGACGGCAAGTGACTGAATCAGCAGCACACACCGCGCCTTTATATGTCCGCGGGAAAATTGCCGCCGGCGACGGGCCCGGCCGGATCATGCCCTCGGTGGTCCCCGGTCGAACTTCAACTTGGAATTAGTCGTTCGTCGTCGACGCGTCAGCGGCGGGCGGTTATTAGGCGCGGGGTGCGTTGGATGACGTGGAAATTGTATATAGTGCAGTACAACAGTGATATGTATGTAGTAAGACCGTCCAATACAGTACCGAGGAATCTACCATGCCCGCAAACGGACTATACCCATCTCAGAGCGTACCAAGCGAGGTCACAACAGCGCGAGGCATAGCTTTCTTCAGACTACCCATCGTCACAGCATCGATCCTATTCCGTATCTCCAGCTCCTCCAACTTCCATTCCTCGTACCTGCGCTCGTCCATAGCATCGCGAAATGCTGCCTGGGAGCGCGTCAGCACGAAGGTACAGAAGAGGGCAAGCCGCCTCACTCGAGACACAGGGTCGAACATCGCATCCTTGATGTTCAGAGTCAATCTCCTCAGCCCCGGCAAGGCCGTATACAGCACGTCGAACAGAATCGGGCAAAGGGCTCGGATATTGAGCGCCAGCGATGTGATGCTGCTCGACCCCGCAAGAGCGCCGACGAGCTCCTGCAACTCTTCCGGGGCCAGGTCGTACTCGCGCACGCGCAGTGTCCCGAGTGTGGGCGCCAGGCAGGCGAGGAGCTTTCGGAACGCCGGTAGGCCTCCTGGTGACGTGGCAGCGCAGATGTCGAGGGTGCTCACCGACCTCAGCGCCGCCTCCTCCTCCGCCAGTCGGCACACGAAGTCAACGAGGAGCGGGTCGGGCTCGACGGCGACGGGGGCAGTGGAACGCGCATTTCCGCAGAGGTAGACGGTGCGTAATGAGGGCGTACAGAGAAGGCGCACTAGTCCGGTAGGGTCGGAGCGTACGACTTCTGTGTAGGGCGCATGCAGGGCGAAGGTATGCAGCGCAGGGAGGGGACGTAGTGCGTTGAACAGCGGCGCCAAGTCCAGGTGGAGAAGGTAGGTCCAGAAGTGAACGCGAAGCGCGCACAGGCGGCCAGCATGTCGGTTCACGAAGGGGGCAACACAGGCGAGGAGTGCGTCCTCCGCGTCGGGTGCAGGTTGGTTTGCGTGGATGAATGTGAGCTTGAGGCGCTCAAGATGGGGGAGGTGCGGTTTGGGGTGGAGAAGTGTGGCGAAACCAGGGAGGGAGGCTTGCAAGCGAAGGTCGGTGACGTGAGCGCAGGACGATTGCCATGCACAGGTGACCAGGGGCTGGATATCGAGCTTCGCGGGGTCGAGGGTGTCCGTGTGTAGGCCGAAGGTATCCAAACTAGAGAGCAAAGGCAGCACGCGAATGATGACCCTCAGCCAGTCCTCGAAGACGCACGCAGACTGCTGCGTCGTCGGGCCCGAAGGGCGCAGCAGCGCGCCAACGAGCCCGCCAAAGATCGTCATGGCCGCGCCATGCCCCGCGACGCCGCCCCGCGCGCGGTTCGTATTCAGATGCGGCGCCAGCGTCAGCGATCGGACGCGACAGGCGATAGCTGGATCCCTAAACTGCCCTGTCAGCTTGATCGGCACTACGCATGTCGAGGGAAAGACCTACGCCAGCCGCTCGATCCTATGTATCGACTGCTGCGTGATATCCGTCACCTTGAGCGCGCGGTACCGCCGGTCGAGCGCGACCTGCAGAAACACGCTCGACACCTCGTGCAAGCGGTGCTCCCGCCGCTGGATATACTGGTCATCCAGGCACTGCGCGATGTGCAGCCAGATCTCCGGGGGGAGCGCAGCGTGTGTCATCCTGGTGATTCAGAGTGTAATTCGTGGTCGTGGTGGTCGATGAAGTAGAAGTCCAGGGCGCGAGCGACAAGGGGCGTGTCTGGGGGCGTAGCGCGGTGTTTATAACGGGGCGCGGGCGCTCCCCGGACCCCGGCTGCCATCAGAGGGCGAATTGAGGCAGGCGGCCTCGCGCGGGGAGAACATCACCACACGTGGCGGCGTGCGCATTCCCGGGCTCCGATCAATGCACACGGACTTTGTCCCGTCCCGCCGTGCCTTGTGCCCACACACAGAAAGATCGGCCGACGATGCCCAAGGATACGACGAAGGGCGCGATGAAGGGAGCAAGAGGCGGAAAGAACGACAGGAATCGGGAGATGGGGCAGAAGAAGAAGAAATATCGGAGCGTGAGTATAGCTGAACATCGTCCCTGTCCTCCCCCCTTCCTCCTTCCCGCTCCCCTCTCTCTACGGTCCATCCTAGGACCCCCTTTCTGCCCATCCCAACGTCATCCCACATCGTCGCTGACCGCAACCTCTCACAGGACGGCACACCCATCTGGACGAAGCCCACGATCGAGGGTCCGGGGATCTGGGCGACTTGTAAGTTCATTCCCTCATGTTGATCCATCTCCTCTTGCAGGTACATCCCCCGGTCGCGTGTAGGCATGCATGTTGATTCCCCAGCCGTGCCCACTATTGTTTGCGGCACTATGTCCGCGTCGAAGTACATCCCTCGTCCCCCTCGTGCAATCTCTCCCCCGTCCCCATCACGCGCGCTGTCATATTCCTGTCATGTCGTCGACGGTCAACTTACATGTATACCTCGCGCAGGTCCGCGAGGGAAGGAGCGCCAGACTGTTGGGGAGCTCTACGATCTGTTCGAGTCTGTAGGTCGGTCTCTCCGTTTGATGATGATTCTCTCAATTGACCACCCTTATGACAGTTATCGGCAGAAATATGGCCTCCAACGGAGGGTGAAGTAGGGGAGACTGAGGGATCCTCTATGAAGCCCGCGAATGCAGATGATTCCGACGACGATGAAGACCTCAGCATCGAAGCGCAGATCGCGAAGGAGGTGGCCGGTATCAAGAAACCTGCAGCTGAGAAAAGAATACGTGCGTATGAGCCCTTGTTTCCCCAATGCACCCTTGCGTGGAACCTAAGCCCATACTTTGTCATTCGATGCGCTTCTCCCGAACGGTTACTGCTGCGACATGAACCTATATTGATGCGCCGTTACAGAAAACTGCCACACGGATACGCAGTGCGGTACGCAGACCCTATACACGCCCTTTTGAACCTTACTTACCAGACCCTGCCCTCGCAGTCGTCTTCATGGCGTGCAGACCGCCCGTGGACCCCGTCGTGTTGGTCATGCGGCACCTGAAGAACGTGGAGATGACGGGAATTACGAGGACGAGGTAAGGTCGTGCTGCTCGCATCCCTCATGCCCGCTTTGTTTGACTTTCTCTCGTGACGATCAATCCTCCATTTCCCATTGTCTGAGTCTCCCCATGCATCGTCTAACCTCCTCCTCCCAGACAAACGCACCGCCTCCTCCCCGTCTCTGGCTCTTGCACCGCCAACATCCCAGAGATCCAGGCGCTCTGTCGCGATGCGTGGTTGAAGTATATGACTGGGCGGGTGAATGCGACGTCGAAGGTGTGTATCATCTGCTCTACTGATTCCTTACATTGTTCCTTCCCTTATCTTTTATACCTCTTCACCCCCTTGCATTCTAACTTTCATTCATCTTCTCCTTCCCCATTGTTTTTTTACTGACCCATTGCTCTTTACTGACCCCTTCCCTTCTCCCTCGTCCTCCTGCCCGACCTCGCGTGACTCATTCTCTGCTCAGTACAAAATCGAGCTCCGCATCCGCAACCACAGCACCCTCACGCGTATGGCGATTATCCAGGCCGTAGCGGAGTGCGTGCCCGAGGGGTTCAGCGTGGACTTGAACGACCCGGAGGTGTTTGTGCTGGTGGAGGTGTTTAAGGTGAGCTCGATTTGATTTACGGGGATGTGATTGCTTCCTTGCGAAATTCTGTGGGTTGGGGCGAGAACGAGGGCAATAACCCGATATCTCTCGTATGTTGATACTTGAGCTAATGCCGGCAATATCCCCTCCAGAGCACATGCGGCATCGGCGTTGTCGAGGACTACTACCGTTTGCACAAGTTCAACGTCGGCGAGGTAGCGAAGATGTGCAATGCGAGGGGTGAGGGGCAAGAGAGTATGACGCGGTTGGGGGAGGCGGGGGGTTCGGAGGTCTCGGTGGGGAAGGCTATTGGGTCATCGGCGGATGATTTTGCTGAGGCTAGAGCACCGGAGGAGAAGGCTCTCGGGGTGCACGAGGAGAAGGTCGCTGATGCACCTACGGTGGAGGCTGCTGAGACGCAAGGGGAGACACGGGTGGCGGACCGGAATTTTGACCGGTAAAAAGGCGCGGGAAAAGGCGCGGAAAAACGGGCGTGAAAGGGAGCAGTTTTAGCGTGTCAATAAAGCACTGTTTGACTGGCGAAAAGGGTCGTGAAAACGGCTGTTAAACTGAGTGTGAAATCGAGTGCTTTTGGCAGGTCAAAAGGTGCGTGAAATAGGCGCCTATTTGCGCGCGTTTTTCCGTGTAAAAAGACGGCCAAAAAGGCGCCTTCTTCACGTGGCTTTTCACGTGCAAAGAGGCCACTTTTTTACAAGGAAAGATGGGCCCTTTTTCCAAGCCTTTTGACGGATCTCTTCACTCACATTTTGGCGCGTCAAAAGGTCCCTCTTTGACAAATGTGGAACAAAGGCTCGGTTTTGGCATGTCAAAACTCGAGTGAAAAGATTCGTCAAAAGGCTTGGAAAAAGGGCCCATCTTTCCTTGTAAAAAAGTGGCCTCTTTGCACGTGAAAAGCCACGTGAAGAAGGCGCCTTTTTGGCCGTCTTTTTACACGGAAAAACGCGCGCAAATAGGCGCCTATTTCACGCACCTTTTGACCTGCCAAAAGCACTCGATTTCACACTCAGTTTAACAGCCGTTTTCACGACCCTTTTCGCCAGTCAAACAGTGCTTTATTGACACGCTAAAACTGCTCCCTTTCACGCCCGTTTTTCCGCGCCTTTTCCCGCGCCTTTTTACCGGTCAAAATTCCGGTCCGCCACCCGTGAGAAGCCAACCGAGGATGCTGGGACCAGTAGCGCAATATAACTGAGAACTTGATTCTATGGAGTGTACGACTAGTATTTTGCCCAGTGTACAAAGCAAATACAATCAGACACGCATCGCGAGTCTCGTAAAATGCAACCGTGACTAAACCGTGACCGTCTCGCTCGAACCACGTGCCTGATCGCGACCCGTGGGAAATCCCCGCGCGTCAAAAGCGCGATCGGCGCATTTTCGTCCCTTCGAACAAACCTTCGAGGACACAAAAGTTCGGACTCGGTTCAGCTCTTCCGCCTCCTTGTCCGCGTTCCCGTCCTCAAGAAAGACGCCCGGGGGTCGCTTGAGAGCGGTCCTTTGGGAGGTGCTGCCCCGTCGAAAGGCTGGGCGGTGCTGGGTCTCGTCGGAGTCGCGAGCTCTCTTCGCCCGAGTGCTTGGTTTCGTCTGGAGGTGCCGCTTCGCGCTGGCGCCCACGAAGGATGGGATCGGGCATGAGGAGAGGGCTTCGGCTTCGTGGGACCTACATGCCCTCCTATACGAGGTGTCGTGGCCGTTGTGTACTTGTTTAGACTGGTACTGCCAATGCCCTACGTAGATCAATAGAACTATTGCACTTGACTTCCTCCTTACTTTGCCTTCTCGCTGTGCTGTCGTCGAAGGCGGGAGGCTGGGCCCGCGGAGAAGGTCGACGCGTAACTCTTGATCACTTCCCCTTCCTTCACTTCGCGCACCCTCTCTTCACAGTCAGACCTTTTGTACACTTGCCGGCGCGTCTTACTTCCTTACTTTCGCCGTAGCGCCTTCCATCCAGTAGATGAGGCCATAGAACTCGTTGGTGCGAAAGATCAGTAAACGCTGATCTTTCAATAAGACCTTTACGCCCCACTTGTAAGCAAAGCCAAGAGTCTGACAGACACCAATGTAGCTGACTATCGCATGCAGAATCGCTTCACTCAGCAGCGGGCCTACCATGGTAGCCGCCGTCAGCAGCCGCCATCCCGCCGTCAGCAGCCGCCAACTCGTCGTCGCGCACGAATATTCACCCCCTCCCCGGGCCTCCCGTGATCGTTTATCCTCCCGCGATCGCCCCCCATCTCGATCGCGCTCACGCTGAGCAAGCCATGTGGGAGAACCCGCCCAGCCCTTCGTCATCCGCCTGCAATCCTCTCCAATCTTCCAGCCCTTTTCCCCAACCCTCCGGGACTCCTCTCTAATCACCCGGCCACCTTCTCTAATCATCCGGCCTCCGGTTATGCCTTCCGGCTACGCCTTCAAGCGCGCCCCCGCCATGTCGATCATGCTTATAAAGTCCCGCGGGGCGACGTCAGGGCAACGCATATAATAGGTGTGCAGTGAAGGTCGAAGAACGACTTTCCATATCTTCCATCTCCTTACCCCCAACCACCTACCACCTACCACCCAACATCCGCAATGGCCCCCATCCGCAACGCCAAGGTCATCTACAAGGAGATCCCGCAGGGCTACCCCGAGCCCGGGAAGACCACTGTCTATGATAGTTCGGGCACCATCGACCTCGACACCGTGCAGTTGCCCGCCAACTCGGTGCTCATCAAGGTGCTCGTGCTGTCTATCGATCCCTATATTCGTGGCCGGATGAGGGACCCGAAGATTCCGAGTTATGCGGTGCGTCTGAAGCGTCATGGCGACTGTTGATGTATACTCAACGCATATACCAGCCCGCGTACCCGCTGAACGAGCCCATTAACACGGACGGGATTGGCAAGATCGTCAAGTCGACGCACCCTGACCTTAAGCCGGGTGATATTGTGCGGTCGCAGCTGAGTGCGTACTCCTTTCTCATCCACATCTCCCTGCGCCCCGATTCATCTCGTCGCCCTCGCTTTCTCACGCCCCCTCTTTCACTCCCAAGACGCCTTTTCTGACGACCCTTCCCAGAGCACGAAGAGTACACCATCAAGACCGCCGAGGAGCTCGCGAACCCGTTCGCGGGCGTCGAGGTCATCAAGCCGCACCCCAAGGTGCCGCTCTCGCTTTACGTCGGCGTCGCGGGCATGCCGGGCAAGACCGCGCACAACGCGTGGCGCACGTTTGCGAAGGCGAAGAAGGTACGCCGTCCTGTTGTGGAGATTTGACTCCAAAGGAGTTGTATCTCGCACAAACACTCCAACTTCTACTCGAACGCTAACTCCTGCTCCAGGGCGAGACCGCCTTCGTCACCGCCGGCGGCGGCCCCGTCGGCTCCATGGTCATCCAGCTCGCGAAGCAGGACGGCCTGAAGGTCATCGCGTCTGCGGGCAGCGACGAGAAGGTGGCCTTCATGAAGGAGTGCGGCGCGGACGTGGCCTTCAACTACAAGACGACGTCGACGAAGGAGGTGCTCGACAAGGAGGGCCCGATCAACGTGTACTGGGACAACGTCGGCGGCGAGACGCTCGACCTGGCGCTCGGCGCGGCGGCGAACTTTGCGCGCTTCATTGAGTGCGGGATGATTTCGGGGTACAACTCGAAGGAGGGGGTGGTGTTTAAGGTGTGTTTTTCTTCATTTCTGCCGCCAGACACTCGTTTATCCTTGTACTCATCCCCTACCCAGAACATGGTCAACATCGTCGCCAAGCGCCTCTCCCTCAACGGCTTCATCCAGTGGGAGATCGAGGCGCCGTGGAAGGAGGACTTCGAGAAGACGGTGATCCCGCGCCTTGCGGACGGCACCTTCAAGTACAAGGAGGATGTCTCGCACGGCCTGGAGCACTCCGGGCAGGCGATCCTGGATGTGCAGAAGGGGGTGAACAAGGGGAAGAAGATTGTGTTGGTGGCGGAGGAGTAGATGGTCGATGAGTGTGAGTAGAAGGACGCAGAGGTCATACAGGCCTAATGTAATACTAGATAATGATGTACAGTTGGGGAATGCACATAGCATACTCCCAAGTTGCATACTCTGTCCTTGAGAGCTTGAGTTCCCCTCTCTGGCGATTGATGAACGTGAACGTGTGCTGGACTGAGCCGGCCCGGGACTACCGCCAATGCCCCAATGTTGCCGGCGCGTCCATTACCGGTAGACTCACGTGCGATCGTGTCCTGCTCTCTACCACCACCAGGCCTCCTCTCCTAGCGTTGGCGCCCTCTTCCAGTGCCATCTCGATGCGCACTTTGCTGCAGAACCTGCGAAGAACCAGCCGGCTACAATCACCGCTCATAACCGGCCCGGACCGATCCCCGCACCTCCTTCCCCCGCCCGTCATTGCTAGTGGAGTCTGCTAGCGATCCAACCTCTTCACAGACCACGACGAGCAGCACTTGACTCTCTATTTCTTCCTAATCTTACTGTTTCCATCTCTTCTTTGCTTCATCTCCCTTCAGCCACAACACAACACTCCTGTCATTCTCTTCACGTCCTCCTGCCAAAATGTCCAAGTCCTCAGCGGTCCGCGTCAGTGACGCCGTGCTCGGTGCTTTCGCGCATGTGCCCCCCTCTCCGACCGTCGATCATCTGGTTAGACTGCTGAGCACCTGGGGCGGTAGCGAGTGAGTGATTGGAATGTGGTCCGCGATGTTGATTCACTGACGCGCCGAATAGCAAGTTCTTCGCAGTCAGTATCCGAAGCCTTCACAGAAGGGTGCCTGAAAGCTGACGAACCACGCACGTACGGCAGCTCGTCCAATACACCCTCAAGCTCCTCGTCCCCCTCCTCCACTTGCGCGCCCGGCTGCAGCACCGCGCTGGTATGAGCAAGACGGACACGAGCGGCGTTGCAGTGCGCGCGGGAAAGCTCGCCAGCACGATCGGCGACGCGCGCCGACTGTGGTCCTTCTGGGGTGCGTAGTCCGTTCCCTCCCCTTCCCTCCCCCCCCCCCCCCCCAATCCAACTCACTAACCTACCTCAATACAGGTATCCTTCCCATCTTCCAATGGCTCATATCCCTCGAGCGCACGCCCCAGCCTACCAAGCGCCTCCACAACATCGAGCGCCTGCAGGGCTGGTCCATGCTCGGCTTCTTCCCCCTCGAGCAGCTCTCGTATCTCATCTCCAAGGACGTCGTGCCCGCCACCCTGCCCGCGCCCGCGTCGCTCATCCCCTTCGCCTCCACCTCCCCCAAGCTCGCCAACTCCAACCTCACAAAGCCCATCGAGGTTGACGTGAACCGCCTGGGCATGCTCTCTTGCCGCTTTTGGGCTGCGTACGTCCTGCTGCAATTTGCGCACATGGAGGAGGATAGGAAGTTACTGGTCATGAAGCACAGAGCGTACAAGCGCGCGGGGATGTCGGCGGCGCAGAAGCGGGAGCTGCGGGCGAGCTGGGACGCGCTGTTTAATCAGTTCGTGGCGAACCTTGGGTACTTGCCGATGACGATCCATTAGTGAGTGATTTCGTGTGGCTCGTGGATGCGGAGGATGCTGACTGGGTGTATCTGAGCTCGCTGGAGAAGGGCCTGTTCAAGAACGATGTGAGTGTCGTCGGGCGAAGTATGCGAGGGGTCGGACTGACGCTTGGTTTCGCAGACTTGGGTTACTTTCTTCGGCTGGGTAGCTGCCGTGGCCCAATTCTACTCAGCCTGGAAAGCCACCGCGCTTCCATCTGCCAAGGATGCGTCCCTTCCTGAGGAAGCACCGATGGATCCTGAGCCTCTGGCTACAGCAGATGCACCCGCGGAGAAGGCGTGATGTTTTGTGGTTTTGCCTGTACTGATCTACACTCGTTCATACCGTAAATTATTGAGTGCTTCTTTCTTGTTCCTTGAACTGGCGCAATAGCTCCTGTTCAGCATTCGGACCATTTTTAAACTTTGAGGGATGCAGCAGACTGCTCAGTGCTCTCAGCCATGAGCGGCGCAGCTAACGCCACAAAACATTTGCATCCGTCTCCTCACCATCGTACCCCGCGATCTCAACATTTCTGAGCAGATCCCTGACGATCGGAATACTTTTGCCCGCCCCCATGCCGCTAGACATCTGGCCGCGCTCCTGCATTCCAGGGTGTGCAGCACGCCGAGAATGAACCTAAACAAGACGTTTACGAACACATGGGCGCCTTGAGGCTCGCCAAAACCGGTACCGGGGTCGACACGCACCTTGACCTCTTCTATATCCGTTGCCACCTTCCCCTCTATCTGCTGAATGTCCGCGACCGCTACGATTACAGCCACGGAGACTGCACGGGGTGTCGAGCCATATCAGACGCTGGTCGTCGAGCCATGCAGGGCCGGTGAGGAAGAGCAGACGAGGACACGGGCCGAGCGATCCAACACGGTGACGGCAGAGCCACCGAAGACGCTTACGGTCGAGCCGAGCGCTGGGCAGCACATACTTCGCGACGCAGAATGGCCGACATCGGTTAAGCCCGAGGACATGCGTGTTACCTTCATCCCCCCATTGTTCCTCCAGCGGCGCGTCTGGATCCTGGACATCCTTAGAAATGAGAAGGTTACCGAGGTGCGTCTGCGTATACGATATATCGTACACCCATCTAATCTCATCTCGCTTCCCTCATAGGTCCTCGACGTCGGCTGCGGCGAAGGCTCCCTCCTCTCCACCCTCTGCCAGCCTGCCCCCTGGCTCGATCCCCCCGATGCGCAGACACGCGCACAGCTCAACATTGACCCCGCACTCGAGGCGATTGACGTCGGCTGCGACGAGATCTCCAATCTGCACATCCGCAAGGTCACCGGCCTCGATCTTTTCACTTCTACGCAAGATCTCGACTTCGCAAAGCTGAGCATCGCGCCGCCGCGCCAGGAAGAAGACCCGTATGGGTACAATACGTGCGCCCGCTACGAGAGTATGGAGGCGCGGCTGTATCGAGGGGGACTGGAGGTGGTGAACGATGAGTTTGTGAACGCGGAGTGTATTGTGGCGACGGAAGTGTACGTGAGCATTGCAGGTGTGTTTTGCTTTCATAGCTAACATCCTTTGCAGCATCGAGCACCTCGACGTCTCCATCCTCCCCTTCTTCGCCCCAGTCTTGATGGGCGTCTACCACCCGCGCCTCTTCCTCATCACCACACCCAACTACGCCTACAACGCACGCTTCTCGCCTCCCCTCGACCCGACTCGGCCTGAAGTGCGCCCTGGCGGCTACTCCGATCCCACAGGGCGCACAGATCGCGTCTTCCGACATGCGGATCACAAATTCGAGTGGACGACGCCAGAGTTTGAGGCATACTGCACTGGGGTCGCACAGGACTGGGGCTACGAAGTCGCAGAGATGAGCGCGGTCGGCCGTGCGATGGAAGAGGACCCATGGGGCCGGGAAGACGAATTGGGCTCTGCGAGCTTCGTCTGCTGCTTCCGCCGGAAAGACCTGCCGGAAGCAGAGCGCCAGGAGCTCGCGGACAAGGCGCGTCGGATGGTCGACGAACTCGCCTCCAAGCAAGTCTCGATCGGCACCAAGCACGAGCTCCTGGACGGAGTAACCCACCAGGCAGATGACGCAGCCCGGCACCCAGCTTCGCTCGATGCCATCGCGGACAGGGTAACGACCGCGATGCGCGACATGGGCACGCGCTACGTGCGGCTCGAGGAGCTCTGGTTCAACCGCGCGATCAGCCGCATCTGCGGCGGCTGGCTCGAGATGCTCGTCTGGGCCGTCGAGCGCTCGCCCGACCTCGAGCTGCGCCGGCGCGAGATCAACACGCACGACGCGGACGAGGTCGGCCGGTCGTACTGGCACATCGAGTTCACCGGCCTCTTCTCGGAGCCGCCGACGCCGGCGTGGGATGGCGCGTTCGGTGGGGAGGGGGAGGAGGGGGACGACGAGGACGAGGACAGGAGCGTGGACCTGATCCCTCCGGACTGGGAGCCGAGCGAGAGCGAGGCGTGGTCGAGCAGCACGGAGGGGGTGGAGGGAGACGTCTCGGAGGCGGGGCCGTCGAACTTCGTGCGCGGGCCGGGGACGAGGAAGCGGGGCTTCATCGTTGGGTCCGAACACAGCGGGAGTGGTTGGAGCAGCGAGGACGTGGAGCGTAGCCCGACGAAAGCCTGGGGAGAGCACGGTGGATGGGACGTGCATGGAGATGGTCATGGAAGACACGGCGATGCGGATAGGGAGGACGAGGGTGAGGGGTGGGGCGACTCGGAGGACAACAGCGGATGGGGCGGGGGCTGGGGTTGGGATGAGGAGCCGGAGGGGAAGGGGAAGGCGCGGGCGTATCCTGTGGGACATCTCCCGCTGGACAGCAGCGCAAGCTCGGCCGCGGGGTGGGATGGGGATCAGAGCGATGGGTCGGATACGAGTTGAGCGTTCTGTGTTTCTAGGATCCCCCTATCTTGATATTTTGTTTGTATGTACTTACCTCGCTGTTGCTGTTTGGCTGTCTTGCAATTTTACTGCCCATATCTCTCTCTGAGGGTGAAGGCTCGGTGGCGAGCAGTGTATGGAAAGCGACTTGCCAACTGACCCCGACGCGCGCCATCATTGTGTATACATTGTGATATCGCATAGCTCTGTCGCTGTGTGCAATCACTGTGATATCTTTGAAGACCTGCCCATCGAGATACATGCGCGTACTAAAGCCCACAGCGTGTACAACAAATACTATGTGAATGTCCCCACATGCCCACCCTTCCAATCCAGCACGCCCCATTCACCTACTCCAGCTTCGAGTTCTTGCGGCTACGCGGCGACGTCGTCCCAGGCCGATCTGGACTGGGCGGAGAAGTGCGTCTGAGCCCTCCCGCCGACGTAGTCCTCTGTCGCTTCGCCGCGCGCCCCCCTTCCTGCTCACGCGTTTCGTCTGCCACATCTGTCTCCTCCCAGCGGTTCCATCCAATGCCCGCGTCTTCTCCCGCAGGGAGCGATGCCGACCGGGAGGGAGACCGTAAGCGAGACGCCTCCTTGTTCTCCTCCTTGTCCTCTCTAGCCCCCTCTCCCCCCTCGACACCTTCCCCGCCCTCGTCCATAGCCGCCGAGCGCTCAAGGAGGGTGTTGCTATGCGAGGCATCCGCACCGGAGTTTTGGCTGAGGCCCAACTCGATAGACGCCTTGGGGTTGCCCCGCTGCATCTCCGCCCGTCGCGCCTCCGCCTCCGCCCGTTGCGATTCGGCCAAAGTGAACCGGGCCGATGCCTGGAGTTCCACCTGCCTGTCCGCCTCCTTTGCCACAGACTTCCTGTACACCGCAGTGACGTGGAAGGGGTCTCGCTTGTGGTCCCTGTCGTTGAGGCGATCATGGGGCTCGAAGACACCCTGGTCAAGTATCCGCCTCCAAATCTGATCGAGCTTGTCGTAGTCGACCAGATCCGTCGGAGCAGGCGGGGCGTCATCAAGGAGCGGGTCCAGGCTGTGGCGCTCCAGCTTGTTCAGATAAGAAACCCAGTCGAAGATCAGCTGATTGTAGGACTTGACCCAAGAAACCAACGCCGGGGAGACGGTATCGGGAAGCCTGAGGGAATATTTGGCTGATCCCAAGAGAAATGCTGCTTTACCATTGCCGCCCGTGGGAATGCCGTCTACGAAACTGTAAGACAGAAACACGTCGTCCACGATGGCAATAGCGTTTGCTCTCGGGATAGGCATATACAATATGATCATGTATACACCCACCCAGAACAGCGCCTCCAGGTCGTCCTGGACGGTATGTAGGTGAGGGTCCGCGTCCTGGGCTTTGATGGACATGAACATCCACGTTCCCTGCATGTGGCTCAGCGACACTGCAGACGCCGTCACCAGGAACTACTTACCGTGCGGTCGGGTCGGCCAGAGCTGTTCGGTACCTGCGCCAGAGGATTGATGGTCGGATCCTCCTCGCATGCCTCTGCACTGGGCATCGGTGCGCACAGATCCCAGTCCGTCAAGATACCCCTCTTCGATTTGGGGTCGTAAAGGATGTTCCACGCGCTGAAGTCTCGATGGAGCTTCCGGCACTTGGAAACAGCCATGCGATGGCCTAGCAAGTGATCAGATGAGTGACAGCAGGACGATAGGAGTAGCTTACATGTGAACGCATCGTGCATTATCTCAAGTAGATGCTGCGACGACTCAAACTCCCATAAAGGGCGCCCAAACGTTTCCGCCAGACGGTGGTGTATGCGCGGATGGTGAGGCTTACGCTGCCCCCTGTTCCAAAACGCATTGACGAACTCGTGCGTCCGAGTCTTCTGGGTCGGCCCAGGGAGATCGCCGCCGCAGAAGAGCGTGGGCGCGAACTCCACATTCGCATCGTTGAGCTCTTTAATGACCACCGACTCTGGAGTGACCATGTCGTTGGCAGATCGCCACGAGTCCTTGATCCAAACGATTTTCTTCTCCTCAGAATCCCAGGCTGGGTAGCCACGAGTCGCGCGCGCGCGTAGCCCGCGCTGTTGGACAGTGGCGCCCAGATGTAGTAATAGCGCATACCCTTCGCCGGCGCGCCATGTTGGACGGGTACGCCAATCTGGCGAATGGGCTCGGTGATCTGGGTCTCCTCGGGAATATAGGGCATGAGGGCCTTTCTGGCGGCATCCTCCTCTTCCGCATTGTTCGACTCGCGGACAGAGGTGTCAAAGCCCTGCTCCTCGCGGCTGAGGTGGTCGAAGCGATAGAAGAAGTCGTTCAGGCGATTCGGGAACCGCTGCCCGGTCCATGCTGTGCGCTCTGTCACGATGAGACCGTCGCGATCGGTTCGAATGAGGCGAAAATAATGCTTTGTGAAGAAGAGGAAGAACGAGAAGCAGCGAGGTTGGTGTGTATGGATCTCCTCGATGTAACGCAGGACCTGGCCCTCCGACTCGCTGTTCCTCGTCCTGACGCGAGGCTCGAAGCGACCGGGTTTCGCCATGTCGTTGAAGATGTCCTTCTCGCGCTTCCCCTCTGCGCCGAAGACGTTTTTGCGGAACTGAGTGACTTTGCCGTCCTGGACATCCTCCAAGGTAACCCCCATATATGTACCCTCGTCTACGTCATAGGCCATCGCGTCAGGCTTCAGCTTTTCGCCAGGTTTCGCGAGTTGGTCGGGGTTGTTGCTGGTGTCCAGGAAGCGGTGCTTGTGCATCATGGCCTTCGCGCCGCCGAGCTGCAGTGGCGGTTAGCTATTCAGTGAGCCATGCGCTGAGTGGACTTACCAAGATGGGATACAGATCCGCTTCTTTGCTGTCCTCCTTGACAATGTAGGTGTATTCGGGGGTCTCTGGGGTGGAGTTCTGTGGTACGAATTCGTGAAGGAAGTCTTCAATGGGCATAGGACCTTCACAGTAGCCATATAGATCCGCAGCCATGTCGTTCTTTGCCTGGGGAGCAGCAGGATAGGCGGCTTTCTGATGCTCAACCCACCAGGTATTCAGCGATAGTTGAGTGCTGCCGGCGGTCAAGGGCCGGCCAGTCGAGTTGGGCGGGAAAGGGCGAAGGGCCTTTGTGGCGGTAGCGGTGGCAGCAGTAGGGTCAACGATGGTGCTGTCAGGGGCAGCGGTGGTGGTTGCAGTAGAGGGTTCAGAGACTTGGAGCTCAGAAATTCGGCGCTTTTGGCTGCCCTTGTGAAAGGAATCTGTATCCATGGACGTCGCAGGTCAGCGAGAGAGCAGACAGCGGGAGAAGAGGAGGAGGTACGCACTGATCTGGGAAGAGCCTACTTGCCCTGCGTGGGAACCAAACTGTCAGAATGTCGGCAGTCGGCGATCACCGAAATTGGGCGATGATCACGTGCAATAGAGACACACCGCGGCTTGTACCTGCGACGAACTGCATTGCAAAGTATAGTACAGTAAGGCAGTGCTATACTATACCAACGCTGGGCTGATCCTTGAGAGGTGCAGATTCCAGGGGAGAAGAAGTATGGGAGAAGGCAAGCCGCAGGCGAGACTTGCCAGGAAATGTGCTCCAGGTGCTCGCAGACAAGGCGGGCCGAATAGTCGACGCACTCGCCTCACTGATGTAAAGTCTCCATCAGCACTGGCAAGCAGCACGAGCTGTCGTCTACTAGGCCGATGAGGCAGCCCAGCTTGACGCCGTCGCGCACGCAGTGACGGCCGCGACGCCAGACCTGGGCAAACGTTACTATGATATGTGAGCCTTGAGGAGCTCTGCTTCAACTGCGCGATCAGCCAAATCCGCGGCGGCTGGTTCGAGAAATTCGATGCTCGTCTGGACACTCATTCAACCTCGAGCTGCGTCGGCGCGAGACGCGGACGAGGCCAGCCGCTCGTGCTGGCACATCGAGTTTACCGGCCTGTCCTCAGAGCTGCCGACGCCGGTGTGGGATGGCGCGTTCGGCGGGGAGCGCGGGGAGGGGGAGGACCAAGACAAGAGTGTAGATCTGATCCATCCGGACTGAGAGACGGGCGAGAGCGAGGCGTACACGAGCAGCACAGAGGGACCGAGTCGGAGAATAGGACGTCGAACTTCGTGTGCAGCCGGGAGGAAGCGGGGGCGACTTGTACACGGACGTTCCTTGCGCGTTGAGCCTCTGCGCGCAATGACACACTATTCGACGCGCACCCTAGGTACCGGGCGAATGCGCACAACGAGAGATCATCACAGGATGCAGTCGAAAGCAGTCAATACGTAGAGCGTGCTCAACATTAAGGCTTCCGAAGCCTTTGTAAGAGGTACGCAGAAAGAAGTCCCCATCCAGTCCACTGTGCGCCATTCATCTACTGTGGCCCCGGCTCCCTGAGCGTGCGCAATGACGCTGTGTCGGATGAATTAGAGGTGGTCGAGGAAGTGCATGTGAGGGTCTCCAAGTTCGCGGATGTCCTCTGCCGCTTTGCCTCTCGCCCCGCCTCCTCGAAGGTTTCGTCGGCCGCATCCGTCTCCTCCTCGCTAATCTCCCCCATTCCTGCGTCTTTAGCCGCAGATAACGATGCTATTCGGGCCTAGAAGCCGAACACCTCGTTCTCCTCGTCAACTTGCTCATTTCTGGAATCATTGTGAGCTCCTTCCTTCCCTCCATTGTCTTCCTTGTCTGCCTTCATAACCGCCGAGCGCTTGAGGAGGATGTCGCCACGCGAGGCATCCGCACCGGAGTTTTGGCTGAGGCCCAACTCGATAGACGCCTTGGGGTTACCCCGCTGCATCTCCGCCCGTCGCGCCTCCGCCTCCGCCCGTTGCGATTCGGCCAAAGTGAACCGGGCCGATGCCTGGAGTTCCACCTGCCTGTCCGCCTCCTTTGCCAAAGACTTCCTGTACACCGCAGTGACGTGGAAGGGGTCTCGCTTGTGGTCCGGGTCGTTGAGGCGATCGTTGTCCATGAAGACGCCATGGTCAAGTATCCGCCTCCAAATCTGATCGAGTTTGTCGTAGTCGTGCAGATCCGTCGGAGCAGGTGGGGCGTCATCAAGGAGCGGGGCCGGGGTGTAAGTCTCGCGCGCGGTCAGATACCGGAGCCAGTCGCCAGTCAGCTTCTTGTAGTATCTGAGCCAAGTTGTCAGCGCTGGGCAGGCGGACTCGAGGGAGGGCTCGAGCTCGAAGTTTCTGCTGCCCGATAGGAACGAGCGTTTGGTATCCCCGCCGACTGGGACACCGCCTCGGAAAGTGTATGACTGGAAGAGCTCGTCCACGATCGCGATTGCGGTGGCTTCCGGTATGGGCATATACAGTGCGATCATGTATAGGCCCACCCAGAACAGCGCCTCCAGGTCGTCCTGGACGGTATGTAGGTGAGGGTCCGCGTCCTGGACTTTGACGGACATGAACATCCACGTTCCCTGCATGTGGCTCAGCGACACTGCAGACGCCGTCACCAGGAACTACTTACCGTGCGGTCGGGTCGGCCAGAGCTGTTCGGTACCTGCGCCAGAGGATTGATGGTCGGATCCTCCTCGCATGCCTCTGCACTGGGCATTGGTGCGCACAGATCCCAGTCCGTCAAGATACCCCTCCCCGATTTGGGATCGTAAAGGATGTTCCACGCGCTGAAGTCTCGATGGAGCTTTCGGCACTTGGAAACGGCCATGCGGTGGCCTGAGGGAAGTCAGTCAGTCAGTTCAGAGCGCGAGGAACAGGAGAGGATATCAACAGGGAAAAGGAATGATGAGAAGCAGAGAAGAAGGCAGGATGGACAGAGGATCAATGGAGATGGAGACGAAAGGCAGAGAGCAAGAATGGAGGCGACGAATAGAAAATGTGAAGGGTAGGCAAGAAGACGAAGAGCAAAGAGATGATAAGCAGGGAAGACGGGTAGCAAAGGAGACAAATACGGTAACTCACACGTGAAGGCATCATGCAGAATTTGCAGCAGATGCTTCGACGACTCGAACTCCCACAGCGGTCGGCCGTACGTCTCCGCGAGGCGGTGGTGAATGCGTGGATGGTGCATCCTATGCAGACCGTTGTTGCAGGACCTTTCAATGAACTCTCGCGCCCACAGCGCGTCGACGAACTCGTGCGTCCGTGTTCTCTGCCCCGGCAGATCGCCGCCGCAGAAAAGGGTGGGAGAAAACTGTACGCCTTGCGCGTTCAGCTGTCGGAGGGTCTCCGACTCTGGGAAGAGGTCGTCATCGAGAGCGCGCCACGAGTCCTTGATCCAGACGACCTTCTTGTCGGCCGGGTCCCAGGCTGGGTATCCGCGGGTAGCGCGCGAGAGGAGGTGCGTCTGCTGGGTAGTCGGCGCCCAGATGTGATACCAGCGCATCCCGTCACCGCCCTCGTGAGCGGTGGGTACGCCCATCTCTCGTATAGGTTCATTTTGCTGGCTTGCAGAGGTAAATGGTTTCAGCGCCTCCCTTGCTTGCCCCACCTCGTCCGAGTCCTGCGATACATCGCGCACAGTCGCGTCATAGCCTCGTTGCGCCGGAGAAAGCCCGTCAAAGTGTTGAAAAAAATTGCTTAGGCGCTTACAAGCGACCCGCTCGGTCACGATCAGGCCGTCCTGGTCGACGCGGATGACACGAAAGTAGTCGGCGTTGTAGAAAAGAAAGAAGGAGAAGACGCTAAACTGTCGGGAGTGTTCGTCTTCAATGAAGCTCAGGACCTTGTCGAGCGTCTTGTTTCCCTTGGGCTTCGTAAATGCACCGGCGTCGAAGACATCCGGAAGAGGGCCCAAGGAACGAAGGACCGGTGCCTCGAGCAACTGCGCGAGGTCATTACCCAGCATTACGTATAGCCCAAGACCGGTCTTGGCTGGTGTACCGGACGCTAAATTTTCCTTGAGTCCTGCGACCTGCGAAGCATCGAAGTCACTATATGCGACGCGGTGAAGAATCGTTGCAGTGCTTACAATCGTGTCATACGCTTCATCGTGATCGGTCTTGAGCGAAAAATCGATGCATATAAATTCGGCCAAGAAGTCTTTGTAGGGCATGCCGACGAGGCAATGCTCATACACTTTCGAGCTCATATTGCTCAGGAAAGGAAAGTCGAAGAAAGAGGATTGTGCCGCAGGTCCTTGATTGCGCTCGCAGCTGAGTCTTCGACTGGTCTGCGATACAGTAGACAGGTATCGGGGCAAGGTAGGTCGAGGCCCTGCCCGGGACAGTGATGATGGTTCAGAGCAAGTTCGACAACGGGAAATGCCGCCCGGTGTGCCGATAAGTCCGAATTTGTCACGAGATTAATTCTCGGGACCGATATCGCACGTGATGTGACTTGCGTCAACTTCAACTGTCACAATAAGTGACAGCACCAATCGAGTATCTTGTAGCAATGAACCAACCGTGATCGGATATGCAACATCATGGAGTATGCATTCGATTCTCTTGAGCTTCATACAGATAGTGGACATGCATGGCCTGTTCGTAGTGAGCCCTAAAGTCCCGAGACCAGTGATGCACCGCGCGAAACCGCATACTCCGCCTTGAGGTCGTCCGCGAGCTTCTCCGCAATTGCAAAGCATGCACCGGCCTAAGTCGTCATCGGCCCTTTGTCTTTGCGTACGGCCGGTAAAGCAATAGTAACGCGCGACTCACTGTATGCCCTGAGGCAATGGTGGGGAATGCACTCGCATCGCACACTAGCCCGCGCACTCCATGCACGCGCATTCTGTTGTCCAGTGCCCCATCGGGCGCCATCCGGCAAGTGCATGCAGGGTGATACACGGTCTCGCAGCGCTGGCGGATGACCTCGTCTAGCTCCTCGTCCGATAGCTCATGCAGACGATGATCCAGGTCGGCGCGAGAGCAGTCACGATCAAGGGCATCGGAGACTGGCGGTGTCTGGGCGACGCGCAGCAGAAGGCGGATACCGCGACGGAGGGTGTGGACGTCTCGGGGGTCTTTAAGGTAGCTTGCCGTGAATGAATATCGTTGGCCCATGTGATGCATACATTGAGCTGATGCCGCTTACTTGGGATTGACAACTGGGTGAGCCCATGGTCAGCGGACTGAAGGCGAATAGAGCCCTTGCTACGCGGCCTGAGGTGAAGAGTACATGGGTCAGCCAACCTATTCGAGAAGGAAGTACGAGAGTAAATCACTCCAAATAACAGTGCACACCATAGGTATGTACATCAAACATCTCATTGGCGTGCTGCTCGTACGCCAACGGTGTTGCGAAAAGTACTCGATGTCCGGTGCCCCCTTCGCCGAGAGCGCGTCGCCTAGCTTCTCCTTTGCATCCGGGAGTAGCTTCGGGTCATTCATGCGAGTGAAGGCGGCGCACTCAAAGATACGTTGCTCAGCAAATCGTTCCCTTTCGTCACGATGATAGCGAGGAACCTTACATTCGTCGCCATTGGCCCATCACCAGACAAGGCGTACCTCACAGCTATAGAAAACAGCTGGAAGACCTCGCTAGCGCTCGAGGGAAGGAAGTACTTCAGCGACTCGTCCTTCTTCCGCTTGAAGTGCAGGCGCACAGTAGGGTGGTCGACGAGACGGTTGCCGAAGGCAGGATGAGGATGCCATGTTCCGAGGGGTGTTCGGCGGGGCCATCACCAGACAGGAGAAGAATCTGGGACTCGCTGTCATAAATGAAGATTATTCAGCGAAGTTGACACCCTTCGCGTTCCTGCGGAGTCTGAACGGCACCAGCGCTAGGGAGTAGGTGTGGCTGAGGCTCATTTCGTCGCGGGAGAGTCGACGTTGCCTGTCGATGGCCGTGCTAGTCTGGGGCGTCGGTGAACACCGCCCGCGGTACAGCGGTGATGGTTGAGAGCAGGTACAACAGAGCGGATAATGCCGATACATGCACGTGGCGATTATGAGGAAAGCGCGCGACGCGACGGAACGCGTCGCGTCACGCGATCGTGACATCTCTCTTGTCTCCTCCCGCGACGCGACCTCCCATACCATGTCTCTCTGGGTAGACCAAGTGCGTCTCTGCGAATCCAGATCGTTTCTCTTAGGCTGAACTGTGCTCTCAGTACCGCCCACGCTCCCTCAGCGAGCTCCATTACCACCAAGGACTCTCGAAGCGCCTACAATCACTGGTTCGCTACGCGAAACCTACACCATTTCCTTGAAGCTCATATACAACAGGCATCTTCAGGCGACTTTCCCCACATACTCTTCTATGGTCCGTCAGGAGCAGGGAAGAAGACCCGCATAAGCTGCGTTTTGAAGGAGCTTTTTGGACCGGGGGCGGAGAAGGTGCGTCGTGCCGATCATCGCACACAGGCGCACTATCTCATCATAGGTCCACAGCTGAAAATAGACCAACGAATCTTCCTGTCTCCTTCTAAGCGCAAATTGGAAATCAACCTTGTTCAGAGCAACTTCCACATAGAGATCACGCCAAGGTGCGCTTATGCGAATATGCTGCCGTGTATGTTGCTTACGCCAGGCCAGCGAAGCAGGGAATTATGACCGAGTGGTCATACAAGAACTGCTGAAGGAGATTGCGCAGACGCAGCAAGTCGATCTCAATGCCAAGCAGCGCTTCAAGGGTGCGTGCTCACCTCCCCCCTTCAACCTCCCCCTCTCTCACCTAACTCATCCAACTAAACCGCCCACCCCAGTCGTCGTCATCAACGAAGCGGATGGCCTCTCGCGCGACGCGCAAGCCGCCCTCCGCCGCACCATGGAGAAATACATGTCTAACCTGCGCATCATCCTCTGCGCGAACAGCACCAGCCGCCTCATCGCCCCCATCAAGAGCCGCTGCCTCCTCATGCGCGTCGCGGCGCCGAATGCGGAGGAGATGATGAGTGTGCTCGATCATGTGGCGCGCAGGGTGGGCTTCGATTTGCCGCCGGAGGCGGGGGAGCAGATTGTCGCGGACTCGGGTGGGAATCTGAGGAAGGCGATTTTGGTGCTGGAGGCGTTGAAGATGCAGTCGTGAGTGGTGTCTTCCTATCTTTCGGGGGTTGGGGGCTCTAGAGTAGGCGTGGCGGTAGAGTCCGAGTGCGCGGAGACGATACTCACCCCCTCCTCGCAGACCAGACCTGACCGGCCCCCTCGCGATCGCGAAGCCAGACTGGGAGACATACTGCCACAAAGTCGCAGACCTGATCGTCGCTGAGCAATCGCCCGCGCGCGTCATGGAGGTCCGCGCGAAGTTCTACGAGTTGCTGAGCCATTGTATACCGCCGACAGTCATCTTGAAGGTGCGTTTCGAGTTGCTCGTGGTGCTTTCGGTGCTGCTCGTGTCCATGCCTCTGTCACTCATGCTTGTCGTCATATCATATCACCGCTCGTGTCACCCCTTCCAGCGCAAGCTACAACTCCACTCTTGCTCACGTCCCCGTCGTTCCTCGCTCGTGTTAATGATCATAACGGGACTGACCCCACCCAACAGACAGTCGCCGAGCGTGTCGTCGAGCGCGTGGATGAGTCGCTGAAAGCCGATGTCATGCACTGGGCGGCGATCTTCGTGAGTTATACTCCCCTTTCTGTTCCTTTTATCTCTGACCTCGTCTGCCTTTCCCCTACAGGAGAACCGCATGCGAATAGGCAGCAAAAAGATCTTCCACTTGGAAGCATGGGTAGTTAAGGTTATGAGCTTGCAGAAGGTGAGTAGCTCTCTAGCTCGACGCTTGAAGTTCTTTTCTTGCGCTAACGCATGCGCTTCCAGCACTTTTACTACGGCATGGATCTATCGGAGTTCGACTAGGGATTTGTTTGTATCACTGTACATATATGGCTAGGAGCGTCGACGATCTGGCCAGCTATCCCGAGACGAAAGTGTTGACCGTAGGGTCGGTCCCATTCAAGTCTGTACAGCAGCGCGGCTGTCACAGAAAATCTTCGACTTGTTGCCTCCTGTCGCCTGCAGATTGCCGGCGTACCAGAACTTCCTGATGCGGATATGGCTGTTGCCGGGCGGGAGCATTTGCTCTGATGCTTCCGTTTTATGGACTCGGACTCCGTGTGTTGCGGCGCTCGACGTGTCGGTCGATGCAGACTGCTTTCTAGCGCGAACTTTGTCTACTAGCCGAACCATAATAGGGCACCCCGCCGCTCGTCGCCAACGTCCGTGTGAGCGCGCGTTAATTACCGAGGCGAGCGACATCGTCCACTGATCACCCGCGATAGCCTTGCGATCGACGGAGGGTACAGCCTATGAAAGTTATCGTCGGATATGCCCGCCAGCTAGAAGAGAGGACTGGGGTGGAGACGCAGCAACATCACGGAGATGTGGGAATTTCTGCCAACGGCGAATGGCAGCACACTCCCTGTAATTTCGGAGGAAGGTTCGTAGTCTAACCGGCGACAGCTCTGACATGTATATTACTCACGGAGGTCGCTTGTTATATTATGAAGGGCCGGACAATTTCTTCGCGCTGCTCAATCCCTCAGCGCCGCTCACGGCCTTTCTAACTCGAAAAGGTATGGTCTACTGATGCGGCCATTCAGTAAACGTTCGCGGGAGAAGCACTGGAGGCCACGAGGCTAGCTAATTAGGGCCTCAAGGCTACGCGTGGGCACTGACCTTTCCATAAACCGCAACGCGATGTCCAGCACACGACCGCGATAGCCTGCGCCAGCGGACCTCGCGCCGGGCGATCCTCAAAACATACACGGCATCCCTCAGGACATGCGGCATACCTCGGGCTGCGCTATTACGCGCGGACTGCCAGTTACAGATGTCAGGGCGCAAGTTAGATGTCGGGCGTCCGCCCTGGGCGCGAGAATAAGCGCCTGTTTCCAGGCCCGTGGGTCTCTGCGCCATTCAGCGTGAGCGTCCCCGCCAATTAGCCCATCGAGGGGCTCGGGCTTCTCGGGGCTTTGAATGACATGTTTCTATTTAGCCTCTTGCGACTATCCTTTTATCCTTTGGCGAGTAGGGGGCTGGACGGCGGAGCGGCAAGCGTAAATCCCATTAGGTGAAATAGTCAGTAATACACGATACGATAAGTTCAGCGCGAGTCCCGAGATATATATGATAGGCGAGTCTGTTGTTCGTGCGAGTTCAGTATATAAAACAGCCAGTGCAGTATCCAAGAACACCGACGTGCAAAGAAACAAGCTTGGGGAAAGTAAAGAAAAGATTTTAAATCACGAAAGCGTCACCATAACATCCTGCGTCGTACTGGCTAGCAGTGTACGTCGTGTAGGAAGGGGCCGGCGCATATGTGGAATGGGATGAGGAGGCGTATGTCGACGCTGGCGAGGGCGCGTGCATCGACGACCCGTACCGCGTATAGGCCGAGGGCCCCTCAAAGGATGAGCAGTTGTACTGGGATCCGCCTGCTTGCGGAGGATAGAAACACGTCCCCTGCATCGATTCGAACGGCGGCGCTTGAGTCGGTGGAGGCGATGGGAGGACGCACTACGAAGAGGTAAGGTTACGATGTGGAGTTTAACAGAGAATACATACCTCCCAATCGATGGGCGCCAGGCGCTGCTCACAATGAGGCGGCAACATCGCCATGGGCCCCGTGGGCGCAGGCGGCGGCGAGTAGTAGAAACGATGAAGGACCGACACCATGGGACTTCCATGCGCGGCCGCGGGATGTTCACGCGACGTCGCGCCGTCGTGTGTCTGCCCACGGTCCATGATGACGTTCTGCAGCACGCGGAAGTGGCTGGGATCTGTCAGGCCGTCAGTAATCTGTCGCGACTAGGAAGAGGAAATACTCACGACGACGCTCGCAAAGAACATGCCATATCGAAGAGGGAAAGGCCGCAGTGTAGTGCCAAAGGAGCTGATCGCGCTTCTGCGAGAACCCGTAAAAGGAAAGCGGGCAGGCGGCGCTGAGGAGCGGGACGATCGCGTTGCCCTCGAAGATGGTGCATATCGTCTCCGAGAACAGGGCGCCGCTGGATGAAAAGCAGAGGAGCGGCGGCTCGCACATGTTTGGCGAAAGGAAAGTGGGCGCGTCGTACATGGCCCTGTTGTTGAGATCGATGTGCATCTCGGTGTCGCTCGCCAGGGGGTCAAGACAGAATGTGTGGGGAAATACAACGTCTTGCATCGCCGAGGCTGCGCGGTGGATGCGTTGGCTATCCGATATGGATATACAAGGGGGCGGGGGAGTTCTCGCGAGAGGAGACGACCGTTCGGAACCATGGGCGGAGTGGCTCTGATTATACGCGTCAAGCTTAAGCTTCTCCAGTACTAGATTCACGACGGTCAGAAGGGACGCGTCCCAGGAGCGACGAACGTACTCTTATCATCCTTGCAGCTTTCCTTCAGCTGCTGGAGGCGACTGCTGACCTGCTTCGCCGTTCGCCATTCGCCGGTTCGTTGGTTGATGTACTCGGAAATAAACCGATTGCGTCGCGGAAAACGGTTCAATGCCTTGGTGGACTTAGTGTCTGGCTCGTATGCAGCAAGACCTGGGCGGTTATTATCAATGACCGCGCGAGGTGAAAAGAAGATGAACTTACCCATGAGCAGAGCCTCCTCACTGACGGAGAGTGAGTACAGATGCGGCAAGTCAGGGGCTGATACTTACAGGTGTGGAGGCCATACCGCTTCGCCCTTGCCCTTCATCGTCTTCCAGGCCTTCCGGCCAGTGACGCTGAGCTTGGTGATGTCGAAGTTGGAGGCACCTCGCGCCTGCGTGCTATCGTCTTGCTGCATCGAGTATAATGGAAGGGAGAGCGACGCAAAGAGGACAGGGGAAACAGGGTGGAACGCCCTCAGCAGTGCTGCTTTTAAATGAACGCCGTCGGGGTCCTTTGATACAGAATAGCTCGCCCGCCCACCCGTCATGAGCCACACGGCATCAAATCGCCAACGACCGAAGATCCAGCTGGATACTATACCCCGTTTACCTCTGCGCGCCGCCATTACGGAAACCTCACGGAGCGGTCCTGCCTTCGCCTGTCTGACAAGCCGTGAGAGCGTCACCGTCGCGCACGCCGCACTCGCACCGCATTCTTGTATTGGTGTATTGCGCATCGATCGCTCTATTCATTCCAAGACGGAAAGGTGGTTACTTGCTAGATCTGGGTGTGCGCAGCCAGATCAATTGAGGGCCCAGCAGGGGGTATGGTCCGCGTTTTGACATACGAGCACAGTGCAAGGCGAGGTGCGGCGTCTGACGTCGGCTGGGTATGTCGTGAGTATTGGGCAGGAGGAGAGTCAGCGCGGAGGGGGTGCTTGCCGGACGGAGTAGGGTGCCGATCACGCGAAGAGCCCTCGTCGAACGGCCTCTCAGTGGATGCCGACGATAATGAAGCCAAAAGCGGAGTTTGGAGGCTGTCTGCTGTGGCGGGATTGATCTGGAATGTAAGGTAGCTCGTCCAAGGCGAAGGCGTACCACGGTAGCGACCGAAGTTGCGATGGCCACCGACTTGCGTTCTCATTTGTAGTCGATGTCCTTGACGCTCAGTATGGCATACGAAGAGAAGGGCAACTCGCATAATGAATTAATTTTGGGAGAGCTTGTTGGCCTTGGACGTGCCCGAAGGCAAACTTTACCCCGGCCAGAGTCTATGTGGGCGCCGGCGAATCGTCCCTGCCCGCAGAGGACGGAGAGGCGCATTCTATGGCTACGACCTGAGGTCGGCTGCAGTTGTCAGTAGTGGGAACCTTGAGCGCGGTCCAGAGATGTAGAGGACTCACCAACAAACGCGTGTCCTATTCAGGCAGCGTGGAGAACTCGGAAGGATCAGCTCTGCATGCGATTGGTGCGCTCTCGGAAATGAAAGGGAGGGGACAACGCCTCATTGCTGCCAAGTTGTCGGATGATTCGAGTGGATCATTAGATCCCAGATCGTTGTGGGGTGGTACACAAAGCCGTCCCCACGGTCGTATCTATACCTGTTCGGCATGGTGGATCTGTGGCCGAGACTGCCGCTAGCCACAGTAGGCGATTAGGTTCCCGAGAGGAGCGCGGTCCTTTGACCATCGGGAGAAGGGGCTCTTGAAGGTCCAGACCGCCTGCACCGAGCCCGAAATGCGATGTACGGCCAAAGAGCGTCGCTCGTGAGGCCGAGAAACACGCGGCGTGGAGAGGGAGATGCGAGAGATTCAGCGCCATCTGCGCAAGCGCGCTCCAGATATTGCAGCCACATGCCCGGTCGCGTCCGCGTAGCACGACCCCGACAGAGGGCCTGGTGGGCGAGGGTGGTGACGGCGGGTGACTCAGTGACGGCGCCTGGCGAGTGATTCAGTGACGTAGGGGGCACTTGTATTCCAACGTTCCCTGTGCGGCCTGTACAGAGAAGAATATCCAGTAGCAGCCTTCGCAGCTAAGGGGGACAGACACTGTTTGCGTTGCCGGGAAGGACTTCGTTGATGTCTGTATGTGAAGGCTGTAGGCGAGCTACTACCGGGCTCCGGCAGAAGCACTCAGAAACAGAGTACCCTTGACAGGTGGACGAGCAGTACAATCGTCGACGGCGCACTGCGGGACTTGACTCGAGGCTCCAGACGGTGGTGATATTGCTCCAGCGCACGCTGGAAACACGTTGTTTGGTGCCCTCACCTGTCATTGCGAGCGCGGTGACTCTTCTGTACTCATCGCTCGCTGATAGCTTGATGCAAGCACCGCGAGACCTCGGTCCCAGCCTGCCACATAGAGAATGTCTCCAAGGGATATTCCTGTGACGTTGAGGGTCGTTACGTGACGGCGCTACGTCACGGTTGAATGTAACACCCCATTTGATGGCCAATTCAGCGCTCCACGCGATTCAGCGCCTCAAAAGCGAGCAGACCTTCGATGATTTCGATTATTCCTTCGAATGCCATTGACGCAATAAGTAGCCGCGATGGAGCAGTGATTGTCTTTCAATGTGGCAGTCTTTTAGTCACAACACAGCTCGCGATCGAAGCACGACGTTCAGCACTGGTAGTAGCTCGTACCCCTTCGCAGCGAAGTAAACTAATTCTCGGGCAGAAGCGCCCGCTTCTTGTACTTCGCCTGGTCTTTCAGCCACTAGGGAGGGCATCAGCTCTCAGTAGAGCGCCGCTAAGAAGATGGTCACTCACCTGCCGGTACTGGTGCACGGAACCAATCTTCTCGCCTGCAATGATTCGTGGTCAGTCCAGATGATAACGCACCGCAAGCGGCGGCAGCATGCTGTGAGCGCAAGAATACGCGAACACACCATAGTAGTCCGGGACCGGCTTCGTCGGGCTCTGCAGCTCTGCGGGGACACGGTTGCGCGCGATGTGCTCGAAGAACTCGCGGTCGCGGGCGTCGATGAGGGGGAGCTGCGGGTGAGGTTAGGTCGTATCTGCTCCGCGTCTCTGAAGCGAGGAAAGAGAGGCAAGGCATGTCTCCAGCAGTGAGACGTAGAAGATCGACAGTGCAAGGGAGTATGTTGAAAGTGGGCCTACGCACCTTCGACTTGTGCGTCAAACGCCAGAGCGCGGTGCCTACGGTCGGTCCGAAGAGGAAACCGATACCCATGCAGCCCGCGGTACAGATGCCATAGAACATGAAGGGGTCGAGGCCCTGGCGAGAACAATCAGTATGACATGTGGGGCAAGGTGTGGGGGCGGGGATGTTGAACGGAAGATATTCCATCGCAGACAGAGGGGGCATGGATGCTTTGAAGGAGGATAGAAAATAGAGGACTGATTGAAGGTTTCCCAGCCAAAGTCATTCACGAAGAGTAGAGGCGGAGGAGATCGAAGGACGTCGAGCGCACCATGATCGGCTTCAGTGGGTCAGTGTCCAGTGAGCCAAAGTACAAGGCCCCTCCCACGAGACCGGCGATGCTTGTCGGTACTGTCATGATCTATGTAGAGGTATCAGCATCCAAACTTCACTTCAAGGATGTAGGAATCGGTCAGACGCGTGCTATCAACTGAACGCGTTCCATCGTCATTCCCTCCCACTCACATTCTGCCATAACCGCCTACTCCTCCGTATCTTGAAGTACTCCGCCCAGCCCAGAACCTCGCTGTCCCTCAGAACATGTGAGTTCTTCGGTATATGCGCGTGAGGTGTCTGTGCTTGCGCGCCCGGTGTCGGCGCCGCCTTCGTCGACTTGGCGCGCTGGGCTATCCATATGAGTGCGCGGGGTGCAGAAGAGGAGGTAGACGCTGCGAAAGCGCGTTGGTGGGCGAGGAGCCCGAGCTGGGGGCGAAGCCGGCACGCATGCATTGTGTGCGTGATCGTCGAGAACAAGCGGGCGATGACGCGGGAAAGGCCACGTGCGTCCAGATCGGGCGGCCTCCGCGGGCCGGGTGTTCGACTTCGTTCCGTCCAAGTCCCCGTCGGGCGCCAGCCTCATGTCGTCGTCAGGCCTCTGCACTGAACGCCACAGCTAACGTTGCGCGACGCTCCGCGGCATGCGTGGTAAACGAGGCGCATGCATACCCCGCTCCCCAGGACTCCAGGGGGAACTCGTAAACGCGTAAACACCGGTTTAATGAGAGGCATACAGAGAATACAGTGGTAGACATCGCTGGTGTTGAGCAAGCTCCTGACCTCACTTACGGCGGCTGTCGTGTAGGTCGCTATATGGCGCCAAGTCGACATACGCAGCCGATGATCAACCCCGGCGTTGGGGACGATCGTGGTCGTGGCACGAAGGCAATCTGTGGTTTCGTTGCGCCGAGTATCCATTTGGAAGGTTAATGAGGAGGCACCGTCTATCTGAGATCGCTATGTCGGCGAAATGAGCTCGCGGGTGATACAGTGTCCGCTAGTTCGTCCCCGTCTGCCCGAAGCCAGCCCGACAATGGGCCAAGGCCTGCACGAGAAGACCATGACTATGGACAGAAAGAATGGGTAGTAGTTCCTGTCACTAGCTCGTTACAAGAGTCTTTGGGCAAATAAGGCTAGAGTTGAATGAAAAGAGGCCATAAAGTAGGAGGGACGTTGCGGTGGGCGCTTATGGGTGCCGTTCGGCCCGTTGCTGCCGGCCGCGCGAAGCACGCTTCGCCAGTCCGACGCCTCGCATCTGCAGGTTGGACCCACACCTCATCTTCCGATGCCCTTCTAGCAATGAAAGAGAAATTCCTGCCATTTCCTGCGCATTTTCTCGGTCTTTTTGGCGTCAAGCGCGCTCCCAGAGCACCCTGCCGGTCCCCTCGGCCGATAAGATAAGATTAGCACTTCGGCATCGACCGCCGAGTTAGAACTGCCGCGGTCGTCGACGGTCTGCTCGTTTGAGCTGGCGTTCCAGCTCTTCCTCCCCCGTCATGGCTCTTCGACGACTCTCCTTGCTTTGTTTGATAATCGCAGCCCTCGTTGCAGCGGCGGCGGCCAACAGCACGATCGCGTACATAGACAAAATAGAAACGCTGGAGGATGTGCGCGTTCTGGTGAGTCGTGGCGCGTCGCATATGAGTGCACGAAGGCTGACTATGCGTGATTGTACGATAGGAATCCGAGATCATGCAGACTGCGCCCGTGCAGAAACTATCGCAGCTGCAGGCGGCGCTGAACGCAGAGGAGTCGCCCATCATGCGCCAGGTCTTCTCGGTGTTGTTCCCCTTCGGACCGGCGCTTAACTCGATCCTGGGCACATTCTACATCAGCTCGTGCGTGCTTGCAAATATTCCTAATGGTGATTGGACTGACCCCTTCCTCCCCCCCTCAGCGTCCCAAACTTCATCCTCGCCTTCATCCCCGCCGAGATCCACGGCGACACGTTGAACACCATGACTGCGTTCGCGGTACGCGCTTCGTCCGTCACAACGCTCAATCATTCATGCTACTTCCTGTGCAGACGGGAGGCCTCCTCTCCGACGTGTTTCTGCATCTCGTGCCGCAGTGAGTATTCGAGCATGCATCTCTTACCATGCGCGCCACATCCTTGCATCCCTCCTACCATTCGAATGTGCATCCCTTGCCATCCGTGCCACATCTTTCTACCATCCGTGCCACATTTTTTACCATCCCACGCCGTATCACTGACAGGACACAGCTCCTTCATGGGAGAGCACCAGGACGACGACGTGCACCTGGTCATGGTTGAGCCGAAGCGCAACATTCTCGTCGGGTGTGTGCAACTTGCTGTGAATTTGGGGGACCATACACTGACCGTCCATCTTCTTCACGACCTTCTGACCTCCTTGAATCAATCACACCGCCCTATTAATCGTGCATGACCTATGCTCTGCACTCCGACCTGCTTAATCCTCTACTCCGCCTTGCTCGAAATCCCACTCACCTAGTCTGGCCATCTTCATCGGCTTCGCGTCGTTCTTCTTCATGGAGAAGACACTGAGGGTCCTGAGTGGCGAGGAAGGGGACGCGCACGGTCACTCGCATGGGCATGCGCATACGCACTCGGTGAGTCAGTACCTCTGCCCTCGGTCTCCTGCTTGTCTGCACTTGGTCTCCTGCATGCCTGTTCCCCTATCTCTCCCCCCATCTGCATCCGGCTTCTCCCCCCACCATACTGGGTCTTTCGCCCCGCCATACTGGGTCTTTCTCCCTTCCGTACACGTCCTTTCATCTACCCATATACGACTTTTTGCTCACACCCTTCTGCGACCGTCTACTCGCACCCCTGTGCGACCTCATACTCACACCCTTGTACGACCTTACACTCACACTCTCCTGCGAAGGATGCGCAACCAGCTGCAGCCGCGTCGGGTGTTGCTAGCCCGTCTTCGGGGGAGCTTCGCGCGCGGGGGAAGACCGGGGACAAGGACGTGAACGGCCAACTCATGGGCGAGCTCGACGATAGCAAGGACGAATCCCACCAACACGCACACGAACACTCCCAGCCCGCCGGCCCCTCCAAGCTGTCCGCCTACCTGAACTTGTTTGGCGACTTTGTGCATAATATGTGCGTGTGTGGCCTTTCTTGTATATCTTTTCTCCTCTTTCCTTCCTACCTTCTTTCGTCCGACCTTCGTTCTCCGTGAATCTTTGACATTCATATAGATGGCCAACTAACACCTCCCTCCCTCCAGCACCGACGGCCTCGCCATGGCTGCCTCCTTCTACGCGTCGCCACTTATCGGCGCGACGACGACCCTCGCGTGCTTCGCGCACGAGATCCCGCATGAGATTGCGGATTATTCGATTTTGGTGAGTGGGGTTTCTTCGCTTCTCTGTCGTCTGCAATCTTTTCTCGATTTTTTCCTCGTTCTACCGGGTCTTTTCCCTCGGGGCATTGTATTTCGTGTCGGCGTCGCGTTTTGTGCTTTGATCAAGTTGTTTGTTTGCATCGTGACATGGGGGCATTCGAGATCCGGCAGAGGGGTTCGTGCTATTCGAAAGTCATTGTTCTCGGTGACTTGGCGGATTCGAAGCCGCCTTCGCGGCCAACTAGTGTATACTTTTACTTGCCCACAAGTCCGTCATGGCGCTACCTTCTTCACGAGCCTGTCATCGCGGCCTCCGAGACCGGGTCCCACCTTGGCTTCACGGCCTTCAAGACCGTGTAACCACCCACAAGGGAGCAGTGCATACGGCACAAGGCGCTGTCAAGCAGCGACCTTCTTGTGACGGAGCCGGGAGGCGTTTGGGTGGGTAGAGAAGGGCAGTCGTGGGTGGGGTGGTTGGATGCCGGACGGCGAGGGAAGTCGATGGGCGGAGTTGGTGGATGCCGCGCGGAGGGAGTGGGCAGTGGCAGAAGAACATCGCTGACGAAACCGGGCGTGTGTTGGACAAGTGGCAACGGGGCGTTTGTATTTCGCGGGGGATCTATCTTTTGGCTGACCCCACTCTGACTTTCGTTACGCCGTTTCTTTCTCCTCGCTTCCACCGCTGTTGTGTCCTTCGGGTGCAGTCCTATGTCGTTTCGCACAGTTTTGGTTGTCTTTCACCGTTCCACCTCACTACTACTCGACCTCACTACGAAGACCCACCCACTGACACCCTCCTCTCATCCAGGTACGCAGCGGCTTCACCAAACGTCAGGCCATGCAGAGTCAGTTCCTGACCGCCGTGGGCGCCTTCGTAAGTGTCGAACTGGGTACTGTATGGCGATTTGCAGTGCTGACGCGATCCGTTTAGGTCGGGTATGTATTTTCTGCTTTTGGCAGTGTCTTTACTACCTTCGCTTCATCTTCTCGCTTCGGCCAACCCTCTCGTATCAGCCAGCTCATCCCGTCCCACTCGCATCGCATCGGCCATCTCCCCATCTCGCCCACCAATTTGTATCAAGTTCCTGCTCAAATCCCTTCTCGAACGACACCTCTCCCCACATCGGTCTCCGATCTTGGAGAGCCTGTCTCGCACACTTTTGCGTCCCCTGTTGTCGCTCTACTGCTCCGTGTCACGGCTGGGTCTCGACCACTTCTTCTACAAACCAGGATCGTCATCTGGACGGAACCCCACACGATTCCTGACACCAGTGATCCTGGTCTTTCGGAGACGAGGGCCCCTGTGCGCGAGTAGATGGACATCTATGCGCAGGAGATGGACGTATGCGCCAGCCGATGGATGTATGCGCCTGTAGATGAACGTCTGCGGCTGACGTGTACCTACGACCTACGCCCCGTCGGGGTGCATGGGTTCCTTCTTCATCTATCTGATGATTCCCTGGTCGGCCATTTCGAGTTACGACATCTTTACTTTCGTCTCCTGGCTTTTTCTCCCTGCGCGCCCTCTCTTCTCCATCGTACCCTATCTTCTCTATCGTACCCTCTATTCTCCAACGTATCCATGAGCTCTCAACCGTCCATCCTTGCTGATCCCCCCCTCCCAGAACCTTCATGGGCATCGGCATCCACCGCGCGACCGCGACAGGCGAGACGGGCAGTGGGCTTGTTGATTTGGCAGCTGCTATCAGGTGCGTGGTATTCGCGATGGCTTGTCTTGCCGGAGATTTAGAGGACGGGCGGGCGTTGGCGAGCTGCTCGAGAGGATCGGCGGGCGCCGTGGCAGCGGACGGGCGAGCGCTGGCAGCTACGCGAGCGAGCAGAGGAGGCGCCCTTTCAGGACGCCGACCGCAGCAAATGGATAGCCTGCTAAGCGGTTGACGCCCTCGGAAGTCAGCACCTCCGAAGAGGCGAAGGGACTGATGGTACCCTGCCCCGATGAGCGCAAGGGTCATCCGCCACCTCGGCGCCTCTGCTCGCCACAAGATATCCTCCCCCTCCGGCGCTTGAACCTCCGGTTGGAATGTTAATTGACGTGCGCCTTCATCGCAGGCAAGACGCTCCTGGCCTATTAGGGACAACGGTGACGCCGGGTGATATGGTGAGTTCTTATTTCGTGTGTTTTCTCCCACTATACTTTCGCGGCTTCACCTTGTCGTGGTCGCGTTCACTGCATCGCGGTTGCGCTCATCCTGAGTTCGGATACACCCGTCAAGATGTCCTGAGGACATTGTCAGCGCTCGACGCTCATCGTATCGATCTCGCACCCTACGCTGCGGCATTTCCGCTCACGAGTCGAGCACATTACCTTCATCTCCGCACCCTCCCCATCTTTAAGCCCTGATTCGCAACTGCGGCGAGGGCCTCGTCCTCGGAGATCCTCCCTCCTCCAGTGGACCTCACATTCAGTTGCGAGAGCGTCTGACCCCGCGAGCCCATCCCAATTCCCGTCTTTGCGCGTCGCCCAGGACTTGATGTGACAATTGCTGACCTGTTTCCCAGGTTATACCATTCGTCGCTGGGGGTTTCCTGTACATTGGTGCGGTTGCCGTGTTGCCAACGCTCCTCGCGGAGAGCAAGAGCGCCGCGCAGGCGGTGCGGGAGGTGAGCGTCTCTGATGTGAATGGGAGGGGTGCATACTCACTCTGGGCTGAAGTTCCTCGCTATGGCGCTCGGGGTGATTTGCATGTTCCTTGTTGCGTGAGTAGCTTTGTGGTGTTCAGGTCAAAGGATGTCGCTGACTTTCCCGAAGATGGAACGAGTAATTTATGGCTGCATTTTTGTGCCTTTTATTGCCCCTTGCACAAGCGATAGCATAGCGGTCCACTCCCCGCTGCCCCGGAGTCATGTAGACCTTCTTAGCCAAATGCTATAGAGGTTGCTTGCTTTGTTTTTGGCGACCTTCTACTGGTCCATACACCTCTTCTAATCACATTGCATCTCGGCCTGTGACGAGTGATGGGGGTAATAAGAAGACGTAAGGCGGGCTTCGCGCAATGACCGTTCATTTTACATCTGCAGAAGCAGAGCGCGCGTAAGAAACATGGCTGGAGGCTGGCTTTGAGCTGCTGTGGACGCGCGGTTGCGACTGTTCGGGCTGGCGAGTCCGGATGGGAAGCACGCGAGGAGGAACGCGGCCGGGCGCGGCCCGTCGGCTGCAATGCCGAGAACGCGACGAACGTGCGTACGCAATGTAAATTTCGACCGCCGTGCAGTCAGTCAACATCGAAACCATCTCGTCACCGTCCATCACGACGAACAGCACATCTTGTTCTCCCCCCTCATCGTCGCTCACGTCGTCCCCGTCCCAAACGCACGACAGGCAGCCCCCGCAAGGCAGTCCTCGTTCCCGTCGCCCCTCCAGGTCCGCCGCACGCGCCCGCCCGTGTGCTCGTCGTCTGACACGTCTCCCCCGCGGCCTTGCAGATCCGCGACCCACAGGAACACCCCTGCAACCCTCCCTCAGCACCTGTAGTCCCTCTCGGCTTGCAAAACGGCGTCCACAACAGATCTTTGTTGGTCGTCCGCCGGGCGTCACGCGCGGCTTTCCTCTCCGTCTCAGCCGGCTGATGAAGGCTTCCCCAAGTCTCTAATCCAGCCCTGCACATCGCTCGCACACGTAGGAAACCCGAAGTTTGTCATGGGATCGAAAGGGCGGACGACACCCCGCGTCGTGTGCTGCGCCATACCCATTGCGCGTGCAGCCGGGAAGGTCCTGGTTATCACGAGCAGAAAGCGACCACATCACTGGGTTTGTGAGTACTCGCTTGCGCTGGCACAGTCGCCCTCTCGCTGACTTCTCCGTCTCCAGTACCCAAGGGCGGATGGGAGCAGTCGGATCTCAAGCTGGAGGACGCAGCGAGTCGGGAAGCCCTCGAAGAAGGTCCTACCCTTTATCCTCTCCGTACGCGCATCACCTGACGCAACATTCTGTTGTGGTCGAACAGCTGGCGTCCGCGGCACGATCACGCGCTTCGTCATCACAATCCCCACCGAGAGCACGACGTACCACTTCTACGAGCTGGACGTCACGACGCTCGACTCCGACTGGCTCGAGTGCAAGGAGCGCAAGCGCGAGTGGGTCGACTACGCCGAGGCGGTCCGGCGGCTCGAATGGAAAAAGGAGTTGAGCCAAGGCCTGCAGCTCTCCTCGCTCGCGCCGCCCAGGCGGTGACCCAGGTGCGGAGGCGGTCGCTCGGCCGGGCTTGACGGCGCTCCGGCTGACTGCCAGCTCGCAGACTCGCGTCGTGAACGTTCCCGGCGCGCTCCCCACACCGCATACCCCGACTCCGCCCATGCCTCTTTTTGTTCGCCGTTGTCATAGACCATCCCCCCTCGCATGCAGAACATCACATCTACGTACTCTACTTGCATCCCTCTTACTCAACAATTCTGTACTTCACCTTCCTTTCGTTGCTGACCTGGACACGCGTCTGTTCCTCGCGACGGTCGTTCGTCCTGGTCTGATCTGGTACGTGGGCTTGACTTCCTAAACGCCGCGCCGTCGTTCACCTCCAATCCCGCAGATTGGTATATTTTATTGTCTCGCTATTCTACAATGCTGCTATCGATGTGTCCCGCCATAAATTTAACAACCCGCCTTCTATCCTCGCATATGTTACACATATCCTAGATGTATGAATAATCAAGCCCAAGTCTTGCATAGCTTGCTGCTGCAAGCATCATATCCCTCTTCATATGTTCGATGTTCACGTTCAGGTCCGCAGTCGACTGTGCCACGTTTGTAGACATCAGATTGCGAAGGGCAAAGGGTCTTCGGGCCATCTCGGATGGGCAAACGGAATTGCCCATATCCTGGTCAGCGTTGGCAGCGGCTGCCTGGTCAATTCGTGTCACAGTGACGTCACATCACATGCAAGTCACGTTGACGCGTCGCCTCGTGTGCGCGAACAAAGGACGCGTCTCGTGTGCCTTGTCCTGAACCATCATCATCGCTGAACATACCCTGCTGTTTGTCGCCCCTCGAGCAGTACCTTTTGCCGGTCCCCCATCTTCAACGGAATTCAAACACACCTCAACGATACCTTACACTGAACGAGATGTCAGACAACGATGAGGTCGTCCTTGACAGTGAGGATGAGCAGGAATATGGTGCGTCTGGCTCGTGCTATAACCTCACTCCTCGCTGACGTACTCTCTGATGTAGGCCATCCCTTACAACTCAAGCCTCTTGCCGCTCCTCCTGTGTCGGGGGCGAACCCCGCGGGGCACGCGCCCAAGTCAGTGATCGAACTCTCTAAACCAACGGGGGACAAGCCCAAACCATCAACGAACACATCTACGATCAGCACTACTACGACAGCCCCTCCCGCTGCACGCCCTCGTCCCAAGCCAAAGCCGATCAAGAAGCCCCTCGCGTCCGCGGCATCTAGCATACAACAAGTTCCCAGCACGAGCGCGAGCACCATCTCACATAACACCTCAATTACTGGTCTCAATGCCAGCACTTCGATGGATTCCCTCTCTGGCACCCCCACGACGATCGCAGACCGCGCGAAAACACGCGCTCGAAACGCTGCACGCACGCAGAATACCCTCTTTGCTGGGGAGATCATCGATCTGTCGGACGACTCGGTGGACGAGCTGGATACCCTACCACCGAAGAAGCCGGCGAAGTCCAGCTCCAATAAGTCAACTCCCTCCAACAAGTCGTCGGCCTCGAATAAGTCAATGGCTTCGAATAAGTCGACCACCTCGACCAAGCACCGCACTGCCCCGCAGCCTCAAATACCACAGCCGACCTCTTCACATCTTGACTTGAATCCCACCTTTGCTGCACGCTCCTCGCCATCCTGGGTGTCGACGGAGCCCTTGACATCGCAACCGCCGCCCATAGAGACTCTTCCCCCGCCGCCAGCGACAGCGACGTCCGGCTCGCAGGCGTCTGCGTCGTCTATCGGGAAGCGACGGCGCGCCGAGGTGGACGAGCTGGCTGGTACGCCTTCGGATGTGGGTCCGCCCCCGCCAACGTTCTTCGCGGCGCCTACTCCGCCAGACGCCGAGGGGGCTAGCGCTGGAAAGGTCGCCACGCCGTTGTCGTCCAAGGGCAAGGTAGCGACGCCGCCTGCCATCGAGGACGGCGCTGCGAATGCTATCGAGGATGGTCCACCGCCCGCTCCTGAGGACGGCCTTCCGCCGAAGAAGAAATCGCGCAAGACGGCTCATGCCGATGATGATGATGATGACGACGACTTCGAGATCTTCATCGAGGAGCCGCCGAAGAAGTCGAGGAAGAAAGCGCAGGATAGCGATGATGACGACTTCGAGGCGTCGGAGGCGAAGAAGAAGAAGCCAAGGGCGCGGAAGAGTAAGGCCGGCGAAAAGGGGAAGGCGGGTGAGAAGGGGAAGGCAGGCGACAAGGAGAAGCCCACGAAGGCGGCCGACAAGGAGAAGGCCCTGAAGAAGGCGCCGGCCAAGGGGAAGGGCAAAGGGAAGGCGAAGGCGGTCGAGCAGCATATCAGCGCTGAGATGATAGAGGACTCCGGCGATGAGCTTGGGGCGGGTATGCAGCTTGGCGATGCGCCGCAACCACAGCATGAGCCCGGTCGGTCGACGCCTTCTGCTTCTTCGTCGAAGTCTGTTGACGAACCAGCGGTACCGAAACCCGGTGGTACGCATATATTTTTATTTTTATTCTATTTTGCAAGTCTGATAGCGCATATAGCAGGGCGCGACTCGAAGAAACGGGATGCGGAGGCGGCGCATATCGACGAGAAGGAATTATCTGACCTGACGGACGACGAAGGTCCCGTCGTGGTCATTAAGCGCGCGCCTCGTCAGCGGAAGAAACCGAGGATTGACTCTGACGATGACGAAGGCCCAACTGACGCTGTCCCCATGCCAGCGCCAGTCGACCCACCTCAGGAGGAAGCCGCGCCTCCGGCAAAGGGCAGGAAGGGCAAGGCAAAGGCGACGGGCAACAAGAAGGGTCGAAAGAAGGCCGCTTCGCCACCCCCTGAAGATGCGCCAGACCCTGAAGTTGGCGGCGAAGAGCCACCTGGTCAAGAAGAGAATTTGCCCAAGGCATGCACCTCGCTGATGCTGTTTCCTGACGTCCACTGACGCCCGTAACAGGAGAATGTGGGGCCCGTCTTCGATGGCGAAGAGCAGGAAGGATTGCCGAAGACGCGCGAGACCACGCCTGAGCCGCCACCCATATTAGTGTCTCCGTCCGCCTCCCCTCAGAAGCCAATGGAGACGCCCAAGGCGAAGGCGCAGCCCACAACCCTGACCGCGCGGTACTCAATTGCGCCCCGCACGAAGTCGACGCCCATGTCCGAGCTCATCAAGCGTGTGAACTCCCAGTCGGGATCACCCTTCCCTTCGCGCTCATCATTCGGGGGCACCGCGTACTCGCCCTATCTCAAGGCGTCGAAGCGCACGCTGTCCAAGATCGCCCCGTTGCATCCCAATCGGCGCACGCCGCCGCCACCGCTCCCGCCGCCACCACCCAGGAAGAAGACCAAGAAAGAGCTCGAGCGGGAGGAGAAGTGGGAGGAGGAGCTGATCGAGGAGCATGGCGGGGTTACGGAGTGGGCGTGCATGTCGGATATGGAGCGCAAGGAGGCCCGCAGGATCAAGCGCGAGCGGGAGATGGCGGGCTGGGAGGACTGATTCGCGGGTGGAGGGATTGACGGGACCAGCGGCGGGTCTTCGTAGGTCCTGAGCGTGTGTATACTACTGACGTGGAAGCATAATGGGAGCAGTGGATGCCGGCATTCTGCTCCCTCATCATGTGTTAGCCCTGGGTGGCGCCAGGGCTTCGAAGATCGCGAGGGTCATAGGCGCCTGGTCGAATACAGTCCTCTGGTGAGTACCTTCCTATACAATACCCCTAATTCCCGGCTTGGGCTTCCTGGCGAGGGTGCGGAGCGCCCACAATCGGGGAAAGCCGAGGGTGGTCGACACCCTTCGAATTTGTGCCACTCACTTGACCAGCGGATGCACTACGCCGCAAATTGGCCGTGGTTCCTGCATATGGAGTAAGTCTACTCTATCTGCAACAGAACAACGCGAAGCGTTCTAACGATCTCATCGTGAAGGACCCTCATCTTCTTCGCCAAGAACTCCAACCTCACGCTGATCTTCGTGTCCTCTGCGGCTCAGTCGCTCGCGCAAAATACCCTAAAAATCGCTATGAATGTAATTGTGCGCAGGCTAACAAGGCAGCAAGAAGACGTGGCACACCCTGACTCGCCCGCTGGCCCAGCGACCTCCTGAGAATAGCGCACCCACACCCTCGGCCTTCCCACACATCCGGGCGTCTTGTATTCATTCAGAACATCACCACCGCTATGGCTAGTGCCTCGTCGTCACCCCGTGTCCTCCCCCCATCACCGATCTCCCAGCCTCCGAATCGCGCGTCCTGGTCGGCTGCTCGAACTTATATAAGGAGCCTATTCACTCGCTTGTCCGCCTGATTCACGACCCCCTTTCGTCCCTCCATCCGCCCTTTGATAGCGCTTTACGACCCGACCAATGGCTGACCAGTTTGACATCATCTTCGCTGGAGGTGCGTCGATCTATCTTACCATCGTCCACCTACCCTGATCGCTGACCCACCTTGCGCAGGAGGATGCGCGGCATGCGTTGCGGCTGGCCGCCTCGCCGCTGCGGACCCATCGCTGAAGATCCTCGTGAGCAACCCCTTCCCTCCTACCCATCCACCTACCTCCCCGCTCTGCCCGTCGTCCCGACAAAATCTGCTCACGATCTCAACCTACCCAGATCTTGGAAGCTGGCGAGCACACCAAGGACCTCGATGCGCACATTCAGCCCTTCCGCTACTTCAGCCACCTCGCGCCGACGAGCAAGACCGTGACGTTCAACATCGGCAAGCCCTCGCCCACCATCGGCGGCAGGTCGATCATCACGCCCTCGGGTCGCTGCCTGGGCGGTGGGAGTTCCGTGAACTGTCTGTACTTCTCCTTCTCATCGCCCCTCCCGGTCGTTATCAAGCGTCCTCGACATTGGCGGTGCAGACGGCATGCTGACGAATTTCTTCTGCAGTCACCATGTACAACCGCGCCGCCGCGTCCGACTTCGACGACTGGGAGACGGTGTACGGTAACAAGGGTTGGCACTCGAAGGACTTGGTTCCTCTTCTCAAGAAGGTGAGTAAACCACGCGCGTTCGACATTCGGTGTCGGCTTTCTTGGAATCCGCGTGCTCACCAACCCTTTTCAGATGGAAACCTACCAAGAAGAGCCAAACCAGCCCACGCACGGTTACGACGGCCCGCTCAAGGTCTCCTACGGCGGCATGTACACGAATGTCGGGAAGCAATTCTTGGACACGGCGCTCGCCTACGACAAGGAGCGTGGGCCCATCGACGACGTGAACGGGTTGTACAAGTGCGATGGCTATGGGGTGAGTCGTCACATTGCACCCTGATCGCGTGCATTGTGAACTCGATGCTGACGAGCTTCTTCACAGCGCTGGGCCAAGTTCATCGACCAAAAGACCGGCAAGCGCTCGGACGTGCCGCATCACTACATCTACAACCAGGAGCACAACAAGAACCTGGTCATCATCACCGGTCAACGCGTGAAGAAGGTCATCCTCGAGTGCGTTTTATTTCCTCCTCTTCCCTCTTCTCCCACCACACCTTTACTGACCTCCTGCTCAGTGGCGACAACAAGGCCACCGGCGTCGAATACGTCAACGACACGGTTCTGCGTCCCAACGCTGACCAGACGGTCAAGTCCGCGCACGCCAAGCGTCTTGTGATCGTCGCTGCCGGTGCCTTTGGCTCGCCGACTATCCTCGAGCGGTCTGGTGTTGGCAACCCGGCGATCCTCAAGCCGTTGGGCATCGATGTGAAGGTGGATCTTCCGGGTGTTGGGGAGAACTACCAGGGTGAGTAGAATACGTTTCCATAATTTTCAATCGCTGGCTAACACACGTGCAATGCAGACCACAACGTCGTCTTCGTCCCCTACTATGCTGCGGACGATGCGGACACGATGGACGCGCTCTTCCGCGCGGAGAAGGAGGAGGTCGACAGTGAGTGCTTTCCGCTGCCAACCCTCGGGAAATACTCTGACGTCGACGCGCAGAGTGGGCCAAGGTCTGGACGGAGGAGGGCAAGGGCTTGATAGCGCATAAGTGAGTTTCTATGTTCATCGAGTATCCTCTTTTACCTCGCGGAAGGAAGCTGACTTCGTACCTCTAGCGGTATCGATGCCGGCATCAAGATGCGCCCCACGCCCGCCGAGCTCAAGGCGATGGGCAAGCCCTTCGAGGAGCGTTGGAAGACGTACTTCGAGAACGCGCCGGATAAGCCGGTCATCTGGATCGGCGCGGTCGCGGCGTGAGTATCACTCTGGACGTTGCGAAGAAAATGCTTTACTGATAACTTCACAGTTTCCTCGGCGACATCACCGTCGCGCCGGCGCGCAAGTACTACAGTGTTGGTTTCTACACTGTGGGTATCTCTGTCAAGCTGAAGAGGAGAAAGGTGGCTGACAAGGACGTCTGACAGCAATACCCCGTCTCGCGCGGCAGCGTGCACATCACGGACAAGGACGACGCGAACGCCGTCCACGACTTCGACGCCGGGTTCTTGACCGACGCGCGTGAGGCCGACGTCGCCACCCTCGTCTGGGGCTACAAAAAGTCGCGCGAGCTCGCGCGCCGCATGCCCGTCTTCCGCGGCGAGTACCTCCCGGCGAACCCGCAGTTCAAGGCGGGCAGCGCCGCGGAGTGCAAGGGCGAGACTTCGGGTCCTGCTGCCCTTGATACGAAGGACATTGAGTACACGGCCGAGGACGAGAAGGAGGTGGAGCGCTATGTGCGCAACTTTGTGCAGACGGCGTGGCATTCGGTGAGTGGCTTGGCTGTGCGAGAGACGGGATTCGGGGTGCTCACTGGGAGCTACAGCTCGGGACGTGCGCGATGATGCCGCGGGAGAAGCGGGGTGTGGTCGACTCAAAGTTGAACGTGTACGGAACGAAGAACCTGAAGGTCTGCGATGTGAGTGCCCTCATCGCTCAAAGAAGGGGACACGATACCAATGACACTTCCAGCTTTCCATCGCACCGGCGAATGTGGGCGCGAACACGTACAGCACGGCGTTGACGATTGGGGAGAAGTCGGCGTTGATCATCGCGGAGGAGCTGGGTATCAAGCTCTGAAAAGGAACATAGAAATTGTAACACTGACTGCATAGACATGGGTAAAACATAGAAACAGTGGTATCGTCATGACATTACTTGCGATGGATGGGCAACTCGGAGGGCTGAAGCAAGCTGAGGCTTGTCAATGAGGACTGCCTGGAAGGAGACCTTGGGTCCATTCTTCTCGTGATGCCTAAGAACATCTGTCTTCGCCTGCAGGATCATTGTCGGTCTATGCGTAGAGCATAACGACCGGAACGTATCGCAACTGGCGCCAAAGTTGAACTTGTGGGTCCAGCGAGGGCATCCGGCCCGAACATCCACACCGGCAACGAGTTCGCACGCCCCGCGCTCTCCACCGACCACCATGGCCTCCATCTTCCCCGTCGTATTCTGGCTCGTTATCGTCGTGGTGCTCATGGCATGCGCCGCGCTCTTTACGCCAAAGGGCCCGCAACAAGTGTCCGTGTTTCTGACCTTCCCTAGCGTTGCGCGAGTGCTGACGATCCGCCCAGTGTTGTACGCACCAGCATCATGCTCGCGCTCGCTTCTTGCTACCTCATGTGGATGATCACATACATGGCGCAGCTACACCCTTTGATTTGTGCGTGGCATGTCCTGCTTAGAAGCGCGGTGCTGACTTCAGTACAGCACCAATAAGGTCTGCGTCGCAGGAGGCTTGAGTGAGAGGGACAGCGTGGACGGGGACTGCATTCGGACTATACCAGGTGCGTAATGGATCTGTGAACCTCCGAATACGCGCTGACCCTGCTGTCCAGCTGTACTCTTATCACCAGTATTTAATGACCTTGCCCAGCCGGACCCATGCCATCTGTTCCTCGCCTGAAGCAAGTCCCAAGATTGACGACAAAGCCTTCCATACCCTCTCCTTCCTAGGCGTGCACACTGCAAGCTTTGCTTCTGGACGATACTTTCGCAGCCAGCGGACTCGTACTCCCGAGGCAGCGGATCCACACACCAAGCGACGCATGTCATGTCAAGCCCGCCTAGCTCAATCGGATAGAGCGTCAGACTCTTATCTGCACAGGCGGGAATCTGAAGGCTGCGAGTTCGACCCTCGCGGTGGGCTACTAGTTTTTCTCTCCCCTTTTTACTCCGCATCCAGGCCTCATCTTCATCCGAGACAACGCCTTCAAATTGCCGCCATGACAGGTCGTTCCCTACCACTCCCTTAAAATCAGCACGAAGCGTCATGTCAATCCTGTACAAGACGCGCATGCACCATGGCATTGTCGATCCCCCTTGCAAGCACTCGTCTCTTCATCTTTCAAGTCGTGCTTGTCAGACGAGCGGCAGCCCAATCTAGACCGCCAAGCAGCGACCACATTCTGCGACGCCCCGGTCGACGCGGTCCAGCTGACGCTGCGCCTCGCATGTCTCCCTAGCGACTATTTTCCGCATGTTCTCACCGTTGACAGCGATCCCAGCGACGTTGACCAGGTTTCTCCGTCGTGCGCGTGGTGCGAGGGTACATATAGCTGCAGCGCAGCGACGAGCGCGCACATCTTTCTCTCTTGCTTCCTTTCAGTCCTTCACTTGATTTGGACCTTCGTTTTGTAAGTCCCCTCCTTCTTGGGTTGTTATGTCGCTGGTCTGACGAATACATCCAGATTTTCCACACCGTTCAGATTACCCTCACCATGAGGAGCGCCGTCCTTCTGTTCTCAGCCACGGCAGCGCTTGCCGCTACCCTGCCCAAGCGCCAAACCGCCTACTCGCGCCAAACCACCGGCCTCAACGCCATCGCGCAAGCCGCCGGCCTCAAGTACCTCGGCTCCGCGACGGACAATCCCGAGCTGACAGACACGGACTACGTCGCGATCCTGAGCGACTCGAGCGAGTTTGGGCAGCTGACGCCGGGGAACAGTATGAAGTGGGTGAGTAGAATCATGGCGCCCATCGTGCTGGCATCCCGTTATACGCCGGGCTACCTGTACGTCGTTTGGGAGGCATGGGAGCTGATGTAAAATTACTACAGGACGCCACGGAGCCCACCCAGGGCCAGTTCTCGTTCGACAACGCGGACACGATTGTGGAGCTTGCGCAGAACAATAGCCAGCTTATTCGAGGTATGACCTTCGTCCAATTTCCTCCAATATGACAAAGTTGCGTTGGGCTGTTAGACTAACATCACTCCTCAGGCCACACCTGCGTTTGGTACAGCCAGCTGCCCAGCTGGGTCTCGAACGGGTCGTGGGATGCGGACTCGCTGAACGAGGCCATGACGACGCATACTTCGACGGTCGTGGATCATTTCAAGGGGAAAATGTGAGTGCTACAAGCGGGTCGATTAGTGAGCCGTACTAACCTGGTCTTCAGATGTACGTATCGTGTTTTGCCTCAAATGAAGTGTAAGGAAGACTGACTTCCGTGTTAGATAGCTGGGATGTAGTAAACGGTGAGTAGGACTCGCAGAGGAAACTGAAGTCATGCCGAAGACGTCCTTTCAGAGGCGTTCGAGGACGACGGCAGTTTCCGTCAGAACGTCTTTTACACAACCATCGGCGAGGATTACGTCGCCAACGCGTTCAAGGCCGCCCGCGAGGCTGACCCTGACGCAAAACTTTATGTGCGTCCGTCTCCCTATTTCTTCTTCCACGCCCTCATCCACCCACCTACCCACCAGATCAACGACTACAATATCGAAGGCACCGGCGCCAAAGCCGACGCGCTCTATACCTTTGTGTCCTCCCTCCTCAACGCCTCCGTCCCCATCGACGGCATCGGCATGCAGGCGCACCTCATCGTCGGGTCCGTCCCAACCACCATCCAGGAGAACATCGCGCGCGTCACGGCTCTGGGTCTCGAGGTTGCGCTCACGGAGCTCGACATACGCATGCCTGTGCCCGCGGCGGAGGCGGATTTGGAGCAGCAGAAGGCGGATTATGAGGCCGTGGTGGGCGCGTGTGCGGCGGTGGAGGGGTGCGTGGGTGTGACGGTCTGGGATTATACGGACAAGGTGAGTTGTCAAGGACTCGGAGGGTGGTAGGGAAAGGGAAGCTGATGATGTTTCTGCAGTACTCGTGGGTCCCGAGTGTCTTCGACGGGTATGGGGCGGCTTTGCCCTGGGATGAGGTGCGTTCGGATGGGATGAGCTGCATGCGCGTCGACTGAACGAAGCGACACAGAACTTGGAGAAGAAGCCAGCTTACGACGGGATCGTTAGCGGCTTGGGTGCATAGGTATTTTGTACAATAGAGGTCTTGACAAGGTCAATATACGCGCAACGAAAGGGATATGACTATCGGCGACGTCGCCCCTTCTATTGACTCCTGTGGCCAACTTCGACAGCTGCTAACCAGCTGATGGTCCCACGAAGGCTTCGCACTTCGCCAAGTGTGATGTTCAGTGCTCGGCAAGGCTGATGCCCGGCTTGCCGTCTGAAGTGGTCAAGTGACATAGGCCAATCACGACGATCCGAAGGGTGCGGGGCCCGCGCGACATATATATGTGAGGTCGACGTACGACAGCCCTCTTGTTCCCCTGCACACCGTCCATCATCCCAGCCATCTTCTAAGTACAAACATCATGGAGATGGGTCGGTTGCATGAGAGCCTTCGTCCGCTTTTGGACATCTTCGCGCGCCGGTCGCGGGGTCGCGTGGTGTGGGCGTCGGCGACCTTGGCTGCGCTTTCCATCGTACTGGGCTACTATGCGCGTCGACCTCGCCAAAGGGGAGTCGAGGACCTTGCTTCTGCTGCGAGGAAGGCGCGCAAGACCCAGGAAACCATCGACTTCGGCGAGTACGACTTCATCATCGTGGGCGGAGGTGAGACTTGAATTCCTTTCCCATTCCGAAGCTGACACAAAGTGACTGACGTGACGATAGGAACGTCTGGATGCGTGCTAGCTTCACGATTGAGTGAGGATCCCACTGTACGCGTACTGGTATTGGAGGCAGGTGGGAGGTAGGCCGTCTTTCTGACTTGGTGTGACAAGGCCTCACTAAGAGCGATGATAGCGGGAAGGCTTTGCTTTTTTCTCGGTGGCCGTCAACGTACTCGCTTCTTTGGCGGAACCCAAAGCACGTCCACCAGATCTACACCGTTCCTCAACCGTATGCAGGCGGTGTGAGCAAGTTTTGGCCGAGAGGTACTTGACTCACATGATGAGCGGCTTTGACGAGGCTGACACCTCATTCAAGCGAAACTGTTGGGGGGATGTGAGTGTCCTGTATAGGAGTTGTGCCAGCACTGAGCGCAAATGGGTGTAGGCTCTGCTATCAATGCGATGATGGCCCAATACGGCGCGCCGCAGGACTTCGACGAGTGGGCGCGAATCACTGGCGACGATTCCTGGGCCTGGGGCAATTTCAGGAAGTGGGTACTGCATCTGCTCTCTATCTCTTCTCATTGAGACCTCTGACCGACCCATTCTTTTGTTCAGATACTTCGCCAAGTTCGAGAAGTGCCTGCCCGACGCTCAGTACCTTAAGACGCACGATCTTTCGTACCGTGGGGCGACGGGACCACTCAGGGTTGGCTATCTCACCACCTTCACGGAGGTGGCAGGTGCCTTTGTCGAGTCTTGCGTGAACGCGGGCATCCCACGCACACCTGACTTCAACGGACCGAATGGCACAGAAGGGGTGAATAGGGTGAGTCCATGCAAGTACCCATACAAGAGATCCCGGCTCACTGACGTATGTTATGTCTACCACAGCTTAGTGCGTTTATCGAAATCCTAACTGATTGTGCGAATCTGACGAGTCGGCGGGATCAGTGACCTATGTGGACGACAATCGGCAGCGTGTCTCGTCAGAAACGGCATACTTGACGCCAGAAGTGCTCGCTCGACCGAACCTGAAGGTCGTCACTCATGCGCAGGTGACGAGGGTCCTATTTGACCAGACCTCCGACGTGCCCCGTGCGACTGGGGTTGAGTTCGCATACTCGAAGGAGGGACCGCGATTCCGTACGCACGCGAAGAGGGAAGTTATCCTATCGTAAGTGACGCTGTCTGCCTGCGACGAAATAGATCTCAATTCCACCCACCAGCGCTGGCGCGGTTCAGACTCCGCAGGTACGCGAGGAGTGTCCCCTTCGCTCAATGATCATCATTTCTGACAACGGTTTCTAGATCCTCCTCCTGTCCGGTGTCGGCCCTGCCGAACACCTCTCAGAACACGGCATCTCCGTCGTTCGCGATCTCCCTGCCATCGGCGACCGTCTCGTCGACCACCCCATCTTAGATCTGCACTTCAAGCTAAAGAAGAACGACTCGCTCAAGTACTTCCTCCCTTCAAGTGTTGGTGAGGTCTTCCAGCTGCTGCCTGTCGCTGTGAGGTACGCCTTGTTCGGCGATGGGCCGATGGCGACGAACGTGAGTCTTCTCTTGCTGTAAATCACGGCAAAGAACAACATGCTGAACGACGTATCCCTGAAAGATGGGCGAGTGCGCCGCTTTTATTCGTGTGGATGACCCGAAGCTATTTGTGGATGCAAAGGAGAAGCTGGGTGACGCGCTTTCGGAGAAGGGGGCACCGGACGTCGAGTACTTTGCAACGCCATTGGCGTACAAGCAGCACGCCAAGGAGATGTTCGATGTGCATACATATGGCGTGCACTGCTATCTATTGAGGTATGTGCTGTACTCTCGCATTCGCTCTACGAATTGGCTGACCCGCGTACATCTAACCTCAGACCGCGTAGTACGGGCTCTATTCGCCTTCAGTCTGCTGATCCGTGGGCTTACCCGGTTGTCAATCCCAAGTGAGCGGCAGTCGGTCGACGTATCTATCGCATAGGTTAACGATATTCATCTGCGGCAAGCTATCTCAAATACCCCCGAGACGTCCACACCCTCCGTCGCGGCGTGCGCCTTCTGCTACGCGTCGCCCAAACACCACCAATCTCCGATGCCCTCGACGGTGAATGCGCTCGCGCCGACCTGGACCATCGCCTGCACGAGCTATCGGACGAGGAGCTGGACGAGGTCATCCGTCAGCGCTGCGAGACCGTGTACCACCCTGCATGCACTTGCCGGATGGCCCCCGACGGAGCACTAGACAACAACTTGCGCGTGCATGGAGTGCGCGGGCTGCGCGTGTGCGATGCGAGTGCATTCCCCACCATCGCCTCCGGGCATACGGTGAGTCGTGGATCTCTCGCGCTTCTTGTTTGGCATCCGCCGACATGAAGTACTGACGATGACCAGGCCGGTGCATGCTTCGCGATTGCGGAGAAGCTCGCAGACGACCTCAAGGCGGAGTACGCGGTTTCGCGGGCATGAGGCCAACTGCCCGACCATTGGCAGGTAGTCGCCTGGTATGCGACGGGTGCCTATCGCGCTGAGATGGAATTTCCACGCCTTTTCCCTATGGAAAGGCAGTGGGAGATGGGGAATGATATGCATGGTAATGATATCCACTTCTGGCTTGAGGGGCATGATTAGCAATGAGAGAGGCGAATATTGAACCCCAGCGTTTACCGAAAACTGTCGCGTGTCGTCGAAGACTGCATCTTGGACGGTTCTACCTATGTCTGTTCGAGGGTCAAACACCCCGCATGCTCAGGCTCCCCTGCGCGCTCATTCGTACAGAGAATTGCAGTCTATACAGTAAGCGTCATCCCTCCGAGCCCAACGTGTGACTGGGATACATATTCCGGCGCTGACCGTAATATGCCAGGCCAAACGCGATGCATATCAAGCCTATGCAGAACCAACTTCTTCCCGGCGATGAAGAGGGCGAGTATACCTGGCGCTCGACACTGTGCACGACAGAAGTCCTTCGCCGAGCTGTTTTCAAATGATGTGCCATGTCGCTCGGTCTCAGCCCGGACCTCCTCGACTAGCCGCAGTCTGGTTGAGTGGATGATGGCATGTACTACGCATAGCCGACATAATGCCTGCCTGACCACTGACACATATGGACCAACGTCCTCTATAACCTAATGCAGCGATCTATGGCCGCGAAGGGGGGTTATATAGCTGTCCTTGAGGGAATCTCTACGGCACTCTTCTTCCGCACTCGCATTCCCAATAATGTCTGCGCGCAAGGACTACGATATCATCTTTTCCGGGGGTCCGTATACACCTCTTTCTTGAGCTTTGTCCTCCACTGAGCTTACAATGATCACCCACAGCTGGGACTGCCGCCTGTGTCGCAGCCGGTCGCCTCGCCGCTGCTGATCCCTCTCTCAAGATCCTGGTACATCTATGTACCCTTCCCAATCAAGTCAAGCTAATCTCACCTTCAGCTCCTTGAAGCCGGTCCCCATACCCTCGGTCTCGAAGCGCACGTCGAGCCATACCGCTTCGTCACCCATCTCGCACCGGGGAGCGCGACCGTCACTCCCTATGTCTCTTCTCCAGCCCCCGCCGTAGCCAATCGATCTATCGTCGTACCTGTCGGGCATTGCGTCGGCGGAGGCAGTTCGGTCAACTGTGCGTAGCCTGCTCCTTGGTGTCTTACGCGATGGCGGCATGAACAAGTCTTGACAGTCATGATGTATACTCGCGCCGCGGCGTCCGACTACGACGACTGGGGCGCTCCTGGGTGGACTACTAAAGAGCTACTGCCGTTGCTGAAGAAGGTATGACGACTGAAGCAATTGACTTCTTGTTCCGAAGTCAGTACGCTGAACCATCCCAACCTCCAGTCAGAGACCTATCAAGAGGACTCGCCCCGCCCAGATACACACGGGTACGACGGGCCGCTCAAGGTGTCGTACGGCGGTCATTTCCTGAGCTTCGCGCGCGAGTTTCTGGACGTGGCGGCGGCGTACGACAAGGAGCGCGAAATCACCGCGGATATGAACACGTTATATGAGTGCGATGCGTACGCGGTACGTTAATCCACTTGACGACTGCTGTCCCATATGAGGGACCACTATCCCTGCTGACGTCCAATTGGTTGGATTCGCAGCGCTGGCCAAAGTGGATTGACAAGGAGAGCGGGAGGCGCTCGGACCCCGCGCACCACTACATCTACAATCAGGCCGCGAACACGAATCTGCAGCTCATTTCTGGCGCCCGCGTGGTCCGCGTGCTCTTCAAGTATGTATGGTGTCTATTCTGCTGAGGTACAAGCCTTGACTGACCCGCCATCTTCCTGCAGAGAAAACAAAGCTTGCGGCGTTGAGTACGTCAACGAGAATCAATCCGACACGAAGATCAGCACCGTATACGCATGCCGACTGGTCGTCTTATCTTCAGGTGCATTCGGTACGCCGGCGATCCTCGAGCGGTCTGGGATAGGAAGTGCAAAGCTACTGGAGAAGCTCGCTATCCCGGTCGTAGTGGATCTTCCCGGGGTGGGGGAGTGTTATCTGGGTGGGCACGCTCGCTGTCTCCTGTTCATACACGCCGTGGATCTGAATCACTTGATTATTGACTCCTCATCCCGCAGATCACCATCTCATGCACGTCAGGTACCATGCGGACGACAATAAGGAGACGCTGGATGATCTTCTCAACGGAGAGCCGGAGGAAATCGCCCACTGGCAGAAGATATACGCAGAGGAAGGCAAGGGGTTGAAGGCAACAAAGTAAGTCTCTACTTAATTTTTCAGACCTCTCCTCACACGTTCTTAACCCTGACTACTTTTCCATCGCATTTTCTGCTCGTCGTCTTGGTCATCGCTCTCATCTGATCTATACTCACATTCAGCGGTATCGACGCCGGCATTAAGATTCGCCCTACCGCGGCTCAGCGCCCCTCCATGGGCCCTGCTTTCGCAGCCTACTGGGACGAGACATTCGAGCGCGCGCCGGATAAGCCGCTCCTGGCTATCTCATGTTCTGCAGTTTCGTGAGTGGCTACTTGCCTTGGCCGAATGTCCTTCATAGCTCACGAAAACCTCACTTTTTCATTGCCATAACCACTCAAAAACGTTAATTTTCCTTGACTTCCGCACATATAGAATTGGCGTCAACCCCTCCCTTGATCGCAAGAGCAAATTCCTGGCTATCTCGTACTACACGGTGCTTGTGAACTCTGCAGTCTTGATCCGGGCGACCTTTGAGTGACACCCACTCCAGCTTTACCCCCAATCGCGTGGGCGCACCCATATCACCAGCGCGACAAACGCGTTCGCGCCGCCAGCCTTCGAGTCGGGGTTTTTGGAGGAGTATTTTCTGTTTCGTCTTCGATTAAGCGACCATACTCATCGTCGCTCTCAGCTCCGGCGCCGACATTGCCGCCCTCGTCTGGGGTTACAAGCATTCCCGGGAGCTCGCGCGGCGGATGCCGGTCTACAGAGGCGAGCTCGCGATGGCTCATCCGGTCTTCCGGGGTCGCGAGGCTACCGTATCTTCAAGACCAGATGATGGTTACAACGGCGCGACCGCCGCCACTGAGGGCCCGACGGTCGGTACCAGCGGCGTGCCCCTCGTCAAGCTGGCATACGAAAGCGAGGCGAAAGAGCCAGCCGTCGATAGCTCCCAGCAAGAAAGCCGCGACATCCAGCAGGAGAAGCATACGGAAACGAAGAAAGATTTCACAAGTCCTCGAGCAGGCTCCGCCCCGGGGCCCGTCCCCATCGACGCGCCGAACATCGTTTACAACGCGGAAGATGATAAGGCGATTGAAGAATGGGCGAGGGGATATGGTACGTATACCGCTGGACTCTTAATGCGGCGAGGGCCTGAGCTGAACTATTGTCCCATAGTGCAAACGACGTGGCACTCGGTGCGTTGATCTTATCCTTGTGATCACATATACATCCGTCTGAGCGCTCATGAACTTCCGTTAGATTGGCACCTGCCCCATGAAACCTCGCGCGGAAAGCGGCGTGGTCGACGCCCGGCTCAACGTGCACGGCGTACAGGGCCTCAAGATAGTCGATGTGAGTGCTTTATAGTTTCCCTGCGATTCTCTCGCTCTCTGCTTGATCCTACTCCACCACATATTATCGCCGAGCCAGTATCTACCTACCTTTTTACTACCTCATCCTGAACTTACGCTGCTCCAGCTCTCCATCATACCCTTCAACGTTGGCGCCAATACGTGTAGCACCGCGCTCGTAGTCGGGGAGAAAGCCGCTATGATAATCGCAGAGGATCTAGGAGTGGCGGGGGTATGATACACGACAGATGCGTACAATGACTAGCGTATGTAAGTACGCATGACCTTCAACTTCCCAATGACACAAGGCACACACTGTTCTCGAAACGTGACAGTCACAGTTGACCTGTGAGATCGGCAGCGGCCGAAGCATAGTCTACGGGCACGCCGCCACGTTCAACCTGATCCACCAGCCTTGGCCTCGGCTACATCCTCATGTCCATTGTGTTGGAAGAGCCTATGTCTCATTTACCCAGCGAGATCCTGGATATTATCTTTTCAGATGAAAACCTTACGCAAGGCGACCTCACTCGCCTAGCACGAGTATCGCACGAGTGGCATGATGCGGCTACTCCGCTGCTTTGGCATACGATCCACGGCCTTGACTGCTTCGTGAAACTGATCCTGGAATCTGTATGGCTTGAGTGGCGCGAGATACAGGACTTTGCTCCAGTCGTGGAAGAGGAGGTCAGTGGATTTCGCCTGCAATGAGAAGAGGGACTGAACGACGATCTCTGTAGATCATCCCCTTGAAACTACCTGAAGAAGTCTTCAACCGCATCTACCAAAAGATGCGCTTCGTCAAGGTCCTCATCGTCGATATGGATTATGCGGATGCGAAATCCGACTGCTATGCAGCCATCGCGGTTACACTGGCGCGACGTCTCCCTCCTTGCTGCCTGTTCCCGAACCTCCACTCGCTGCGCTTCGATCTCTGCCGCCATGCTCCCCTGCCACGCTTGAGATTGATCTTTAATGTACTCTTCACCTTGCTGCTGTCCCCTCGCATGACCAGCGAGACGCTGGGAGAAATAACCATGACCGAGTCCACCCTCGCCTTCCTCCAGGACGTCCACACATACACGCCCAGGATCCTCACCGCCATTCAGAAGCGGTACGCGCAGATCGAGAAGGTGGATCTGTGCATCCACGAATCACCGCTCGACGACTTGCTGGCGATGTTCGCGCGGATACACACCCTGCGGACGCTCGAGTTGCACTTCGGCCAGAAGGTACGCGAATGCGACCTTAGTCTTGTCACGTCGACCAGCGTTCCGGGAGGATTCGCGTCCCTCACGACGCTCGGTTTGCACGGTCTGTGCGCGCCCTCCGCTGCGGGCGCCCTCCGTTCGTGGCACTTCCCAAATTTGCAGAGCTTCTCCATCCTCCCTCTGTTCCGCGCCGATGCCGACCAGCTGCATGGTATCCTCCTCGCCCTGCACGACCACGCATCCCACGACACGCTCCGCCAGCTCCTCATACGCCCGCTCATCGGGCGCTACAGCCCTCTGCAAATGCACCACATCGAGATCCTCGCCGCCTTCCGCCACCTCACGCACGTCACGCTCAACGCCACCCTCGGCGTGCTGCTTACGGACGACGAGCACGCGCAGGTCGCGCGCTGGTGGCCTGATCTACAGTTCCTCGAATTCAACACGGCGACGGTCTACGATCTGTCGTTGTACCAGGAGGACACGCCCGCGACGCCGGAAGCGCTCGTGCACTACGCGCGGGCGTGCCCCAAGCTTCGCGATCTGTCTCTCCCTGTCACCGTGCACCGTATACCGAGTTTGAACAACGGTGGCCTCCCCGAAGTCCCCGCCGACCTGAGGTATCGCCCATCCTCCCACCCACTGTCCCGACTCTACATCGGCGACTCCCCGCTCGACGAGGACTGCGTGAAGCAGACTACGGCGTTCCTGCGCCAGCTCTTCCCAAGTCTAGCCCAAATCGACTTCGACGAGAGCGAGTGGAGCATGACCTGGCTAGATGTGCGCAAGGCGCTGGAGGAGGAGTAGAGCGTGGAGGTGGCAGAAGAGTAGAGCGTGGAGGTGGCAGAAGAGTAGAGTGTGGAGGTGGCCGAGCGTATTGCAATACGTAGGCCACGGCGTCAACCATCGAGAGGCGATACGGCCGCAGACTGTGAAGGCTTGGTGTATTCCGAGGGTTGCAGACACAAGATGGCACGCCCGTTGCGTCGACATCCCGAATTTATGAATCGTCCGCCGAGAGTTGGCCAGCGCTATCTGCGACATTGTCCTGCATCTCTCGGTAGGATCGTGTCAGTTCAATCGCAAGGTCGGTGTGCCGAGGTTGCTGCTGGCGGGAAGTGGTGACAACATCAAGTTGGCAACAAACAGCGGCCATGCCGTTGAGAATCAACTTGCCGAGGTGATGTCCATGTCGTCAAGAAGCGATGTCCATGTCGTCGCCAGATGCCGACTTCGACTCGGTGGAGAACGGCGGAGACGAGGTCGAGGAAAGGTTAAGACGAGGTCGAGGAAAGGTAAAGACGAGCTCGGGGTACATCGGCGATGAGGTCGATGAGCGTTGAAGGCGAAATCGCGCGAGTCGAGTGCGGAATAAAGAGGGACTAGTCGTTGGGGAGGCGCCAGCTTCGGATCGCTAGAGGCGAGGACTTGGAAGTCGCATTGCCAAGGGCTGGGATATAACGGCGTTCATCGTCGTCAGCACTAGCACCGGCGCCAGAAATAAAGTGCGACAGCTGGACCTTGTGCGCACTTGAGAGGCCGATTTTCGGGAGGGAGTGCTAGATTGGAGGGGGGCAGTAGTGGGGACGGGAATATTGGGGAGGGAGGGAGGGAGTAAGGGTATGGAAGGAGGAAAGGCGATAATGTTTTGAAGATGAAAGTGAGGTAGAAGGAGGGGAAAGAAGTGTGCGAGACAGTGAAGGAGGGAGTGCGGGCAGAGAAAGGATTGCAGATGATGGGGTCATTGAGTGAAGAGGGTTGGGAGACATAGGTGAATGGGGAGACAGAGGAGTGTGGAGAAGGCAGGGGATAGCGGGTAAGAGAGAAAAGAGTGTGTTTGTATTTGAGGCAAGATAGATGGGGAGCGCGAGAGGAGGGGAGGGGGCGGGGGAAAGATCTGGCTATGGGGCCCGCGTATATATACTGCAGAGCGTGGCTGTGCTGGAGAGAGACAGGCTGTAGAGTCTCAGTCTCAGTCGCGATCGAGGCAAGCCGTAGAGTCTCACCTACTGTCTAGGGGAATCTGAGTCGTGTCTGAGGCGACGGTCGAGGGGAAAGCTGTAGAGCTTGGTTGCGTAGCCTTTTCTGCCACATTTCTCTAAGCATCTAAGGTGGCGTTGAGAGCCGTTGCCGAGCCACTGGCGCCTCCCCCTTGAACGGCTCGCGTGCTGGAAGAGATGGGCGCGGAGGAGAACAGCGACGACGGCAACGTTCGCCAGCCCGATCACTGGAAATAAGCGCCCGCACGTGACCGCATCTCTACGTGTCCATCGGTTCCCTCGCTGCGCTTCCCCCACTCCGACTTCCTTCCCCGCGGACCCGCCCCGCTCCCTCCCCCATCTCGCCCTCGCATACAGTCCTGTGCATATACGCACCAGTCCCTCGCGCACCAACACTCATTCACTCGTCTATACACTTCCGGACTTATGATCCTCCTCTGGTGGGCTCTGCTCGCCTCGGCTCTGGGCCTCGCGCTTGCAGCGGACCTGTACAAAGTCCTCGACGTTGACCGCTCCGCCTCCGAGCGCGACATACGATACGCGTACAAGAAGCTCAGCAAGAAATGGCACCCGGACAAGAACAAGCAGGAAGGCGCGGAGGCGCGCTTCATCGAGATTGCGCACGCGTACGAGGTGCTGAGCGACAAGGAGGTGCGGCGACACGACTTCGCTACGTGCACACGACCTAACTCACACTGCTCCAGAAACGCGCCATCTACGATCGCCACGGCGAGGACGGCCTGCGCGCTCACGAGTCTGGCCAGCATCAACCAAATCCCTTCGACATGTTCTCCAACTTCTTCGGCGGTGGCGGGCACCAACACCAACAGCAGCGCCGCGGTCCGTCGTCTGTCACTGAATTTGAGGTTACGCTGGAGGACATGTATAAGGGGAACAGTATAGACGTGCGTAATTGTTCCCTCTTCGATCATCAGTCTCTGTTGGTGCTCTTCTTTCCTCCCCTGCCCGGCAGCCCCCCCTCCCCCCATGCGCAGCGGCGCGTATCAATATCCGCCGTCAAGGCATCTAGCGCCTCCACGTCCCTCCCCACACCATTACCACCTTCCCTATCTCTCCCGTTGACTTCCCCTCTTTGGTTGCAGGGGACTGAATCTTACACCCTCGAATATCCTTTCCTCTATCTCCATAAACTAACCCATACTTTCCTCAGTTCCGCGTCAAGAAGAAGGTCCTGTGCGACCACTGCCGTGGCACAGGCGCTGCGTCCGACTCCGATATACATACTTGCGGTCAATGTGGGGGGAGTGGGGTGCGGGTGGTGAAGCAGCAGGTGCGTGAATGTTATACGTATCGACATGCATAAATTCCTTGTACCCTCCCTCTTCCCCTGCACCCTCCCTCTTCCCCTGCACCCTCCCTCTTCCCCTGCAATCCTCTCTGTAGCCTTCCTCATGTCTTCCCTTCACATCCACCTCTATCCCTCTCCTCATTCCTGCAACAACTCATCTAATATCAACTCCCTAGATCTTCCCCGGCATGTTCGCGCAGCAGCAAATGACGTGCGACGCATGCGGCGGGCGGGGGACGGTCGTGAAGAAGGTGTGCGGCGCGTGTGGGGGGAAGAAGGTGAGTTCTTGAATCCGTTTCTCATTCGAGTGAGCAGGGTGGACCCGCCAATGCGGTGACGCGTCGCGCTCGCGAATACGGTGACGCGCTTGCGCTCGCGAATACGGTGGCGCGCTTGCGCTCGCGAATACGGTGACGCTGTCATCCGCCCGATCGAGTACTCTCAGGCGCGGGGCGCTGCTTCGAAGGCGCTCGATACGGCAGCGTCGCCGTGTTGAAAGCGGAATGGATTGCGCTGACTCGCCACCCCCAGATCCTCGACCACACCGCGCACTTGACACTCGATATCGAGCCGGGCACGCCAGAGGGACACGAGGTCGTGTTCGAGGGCGAGGCGGATGAGAGGTGAGTGTACGCTCGTTTGCACAGTAAAACGTTCTTTGCTCCTGCTCTCGCCCTCTTCGTTGCTTCTCACTCCATCTTCGTTCCTGCCCTCGCCTTCCTCGTTGCTGCACTCGCCTTCCTCGTTCCTGCTCTCGCCCTCTTCGTCGTGAACACCTGCGCCTCTTTCCACCCCCATCACGCCTTCTTCCCCTTTAGACAATGTCACCAAATGTTACAACGAGAACGCCCTACTGACACCCACTCCCCCTCCAGCCCCGACTACGAGCCCGGCGACGTCGTGCTGCGCGTGCGCTCACGGAAGGAGGCCGGCGGCTGGCGGCGAAAAGAAAGCAGTCTGTACTGGCGGGAGGTGGTCGGGGTGGGGGAGGTGAGTCTTTGTTGTTTTCTTGTATATGTGCGTTGATTTAAATCCGTCAAGGCTCTGCTTGGATTTGAGCGCAACCTGACGCATCTGGACGGGCATGTGGTGACGCTGAGGAGAGAGGGGGTGACGCAGCCGGGTAAGTGCTCCTCTATATCTCTTCCTTTCTTTGCTTCGTCCTATCAAGAACTCTGTCTCATGCTCTTGGACTGCGGCTCTTGGACTGCGACGATTGAACTGCGACTCTTGCTCTGCGGCTCTTGCCCTGCGACGGTCGAACTGCGACTCTTCCATTGCGACTCTTGCACCCCGTCTCCTGACTATGACCGGCGACGACGCGCGTACTAACCCACTCCCCAGGCCACATCCAAACCATCCCCGGCGAGGGCATGCCCATATTCGGGAAAGAAGGCCCGCCAGGGGACACGCACTCGCATGGAGACTTGTACGTCGAGTACGCGGTCGTGCTGCCGCAGGAGGTGGATGGGCGGCTGAGGGGGAGTGAGTGGAGTGTTTGTTTTTGGGTTTACTCCTTGGGCGAGAGGAAGAAGAAGAGGATAGGATGCTGACTATATTGCTCTAGAACTCGAGGAGGCGTTCGAGATGGGCGAGGCGGCGCACGACGAGTTATGACCCCAGTAGCATCTGAGAGGTCCTCGGACGGCCCGACAGGATGCGAAGGGCTTGCCGCACGCTCGTGCATCTATACCCAGGCGCGCAGTCGCCGTTACAGTATGCGCACGGTCCTACAGCGGGCTGGATATACACAGTAGGTGGCTGGATACACACAGTAGGTGGCTAGATATATAGGCGGCGCAGGAAAGAGCGTCCTCTAGACGAGCATGGGCACGAGAGAGGGGTTGACGTTGTCTAGACATAGTATAGTGTACGTGCGTGGATACCATAACACCCAGCATATCATTATTCGCTTTCGGTCCCTGTCTGTGGGCGGCTGCCTGTAGTCTTCATAGGCATGACCGATGGATCGCGAGGTGACCAGTGGTCCTTCAGTCGCTTCGCGTTGATTCTGCCTCGAACTTTTGCACTACGGTCTACGCGTTCCACGCCGCCCTCGGGCGCGACGCACGGAATAGGCGGATCCTGCTAGGAACGAGGAAGGGACTCATCGCAACCCTACGATACATGGCGGACACTAAGCGATTCACAAATATATTCGGTGATGTCTCAGCCTTTCGACAGGACTACACAGAGGAGTAACTACACCTGCAGGATTTAGTCAAGGGAACGTGGAGACCCCAGCAGGATTCCCTGGCCCCTGGGTCACCGCGGCCGGTGACCTGCCGCTTTGGGCTGGCCGGTGGGTCACCGGCGCCGGTGACCGCGTCCGGGCGGCCTCCGTCCCAATAAGGCAGGGGCGTCCTTTTCCTTTCCCATCCATCGCCAGCGCGCTCGCGGCGCGCTGTCTGCTCCTTCCACATTCTATCCACTATCTTAAGCTCTGTTTATAGTCTGTACACTCGCTTTAAACCGCCAAATTACGCTATCACCTGTATAATCCGCATAAATGGCTACATTTGTCAATATTTCGACTCCAACAACTATCGCCTCCTCCGCTTCGCCCACTCCCTCCCTCGTACCTGCTAGGCATCAAGATGGTACTCTGGTGTCAAAAGAAGAGTATAAATCAGCTCTGTGAGTGCAAGTAGGCTGTGATCACGACGAGTATTCATGCCGATTGCAGGGACTCCTTTCGGACGAAGGCGCCGCTGCAGGGCGCGTGCGCGCGACTGGACATCAAGTATGCGAAGAAGGATACACTGCAGAAACTGCAGGATAAGCTATTGAAGCACTGGTGCGTGCCCCACCCCAGATCGATGTACTGCTCCTCACGTTCTTTGTCAGGTATTCTAACAACAATGGTCTTGCACATCGGGTCGCCTCGAACGCGCCAAACACCCCGAATACAACAAGCACGCATGCCGCTAGGCACCCGACCAGTCCCCGCGACCTTCCAAATATCCCAATCGACCCCGCTCTCCTCGCGATTGGCCCCGCACTCCCCGCTATCAACCCCGCATCTGCGTCGCACGGCACGTACCATCAAAGCTCTTTAAACAATCAGCTCTCAGATGAGACCATCGCGGCAACCCTCGAGGACGAAGTTCACCTCCTGCACGACTTCGGAGAAGGGCACGACGGTGCCGAAGAGCTGTTGGGGTATGCGGGTGATGGTGGCGAGGAAGACGAAGATGAGGACGAGGACGAGGATGAGCGGGATGCGCTCGGCAGTGTCGAGAAGGATGAGGAAGGTACGTGCTGTGTCTTCGTGGGCCGTAACATCACTGACGCTGATCTGTATACAGAGGAGTTCCTTCGCTTTCAGTCGAAGGTTCGTGTAGATGCAGCACAACGTGCGGAAGGCTATCGGCGTGCGGGCGGGGTCAAGACGCAGCGATCGTGCGTCAAAGCTCTAGATGTGCGTGAATTGGTGATATTCGTGTGATAGGGTGTTGACGAACACTCATCTAGCGCTTCATGGACATAGCACTGGCGGAGGGAAAGATTAAGGATCGTATAGTAGATGTACACTGTCTATTGCTATTCATAGACCACTCTGCCACTCGACCAAGGCTTGACAAGCGAGGGAGGGACATACCGGGCAGTCGCGTTGGTGCAGTAAGCTGTCTGCGCGGTCCCACATCTCGC